>JADLSH010000263.1:0-155498 GCA_016169945.1 Trachythela sp. YZ-2020
GATCTGTTGATCGGGTGCCAGGCTCTGGTCGCGGAAGAACAGCACGCCATGCTCGGCCAGGACTTTGCGGATCCGCGCCACGCCCACAGGGTCGATGACCCGGGCAAGGTCGAGGCCGGCGACCTCGGCACCAAGAGCACCGGAGATCGGGGTTACGGTGAATTGGTGGCAGGCTTCGGCAGTCATCGGCGCTGTACCGTCAGCGAAAGGCACTGGGGGAGAGGGGGTGCATGAAATGGCCTTGTGTGTGTCGATGAGGGGTGTGTCGAAATCGAAAGTGCGATGATAGTTTAAGGACAGCAAACCGTAACCCGGCAACTTCGAGTACCTCATGCCATTGGCCGGCCGAGGGTCTCGCCGTCAGAGAAAAATGGTTAGTTCGGCCCGTTTGCCAACAAGAAGTCGGCGCGGTCCAATGCATAGCTCGCCGCCGGCCCGCCCGGGTCGTGGGTGAACAGGCCCTCGCGTTTCAGGCCGACCTTTTCCAGGACCCGGATCGAGGCGCGGTTGGCGAGCAGGGCCGAGGCGACGATGCGGGCCACGCCCCAGTCCCGGAAGCCGAGCTCGACCAGGCTTCGGGCACCCTCGGTAGCGAAACCCTTGCCCCACAGCGCCTTCTTCAGCCGGAAGCCGAGCTCGACCTCGCCTCGGGTGCCGGTTGGGGTGAACTGGAACCAGCCGTAGAAGGCGCCGGTCGCGCGGTCCTCCGCCGCCCAGAAGGCGAAGCGGCCGTCCTTGCCATAACGCTCCATGAAGTTCGCAAGCGTGGTGCGCTCGACCAGTTCGCTGCTCGGCGGCCGGCCATGGTCGCGAAGAAAGCCTTGGTGTAGCGAATCACATCGGGATCGGAATCCAGCTCGACCAGATTGTCGACATCCTCGGACGTGAAGCGCCGCAGGGTCAGTCGCTCGGTCTGGAAGAGGGCGGTCTGGAAGAGAGGATCCATGCTGTTGCCATGATCGCGCAGACGTGCGGCTTTGTCGACGACAACGGTTTTGCGCCGCAGGCCGCGGCGCCTTAGAACACCTCGACCGTGAGGGGATGAATGTTGCCGACCACGCCGCGCAGCATGCCGTCGGTGTTGAAGGCCATGGCGACGTTGCCCTTGGCGTCGACCGCGATGACGCCGCCCCGGCCGCCGGCCAGAGTGAGCCTGCCGTTGATCGCGCGCCGGGCGGCGGCTTCGAGCTCCAGGCCGCGGTACTCCATCAGAGCCGCGATGTCGTAGGCGACCACGTGGCGCATGAAAAACTCGCCGTCGCCGGTCGCCGAGATGGCGGCGGTCTTGTTTTCGGCATAGGTGCCCGCGCCGACGATCGGCGAGGCGCCGACCCGGCCCGGCACCGCCGTGCCGGAGCCGCCGGTCGAGGTCGCGGCCGCCAGGTTGCCGCAACGGTCGAGCGCGACCGCGCCCACGGTGCCATGGTCCCCGGTCTCCGGCAGCCCATCCAGGCGCCTGAGGTTGGTGGTCATGCGCTGGATATCTTTCGGATTGTAGATCGCCTCGAGGGTGGTGTCGGAGCGAACCCGGAAATTGATCCGCCCCGGTTTCGGGCTGTCCGTGGTGAAGCGCAGAGCACCGTTGACGAACTCGGCCTGATAGCGCGCGGCATGCCCCTGATTGGCGTTCCAGTCCTCGTCGATGCCGTGGCCGAAGACCACGCGGGCACCGTTCGGAGTGACCTCCTCGACCACCAGAAGCGCATCGATCGCGCCTCGAAAGATCCCACCCCAGACCCCGGAGAAGCCCGCGAGCTCCGGAGACAGGCTCGGATCGGGCGGCACGATTTCGATCCCGTCCGGCAGAGGTATGTCGCTGAAGTCGAGCCCGTTGAGCCTGAAATAGGCCGGATCGACCAGGGGCCGGTTGTTCCTGACGGCATAGTCCTCGGCGTCGGGACCGACCAGCATGACCTGGCGCGAGCGCCGCATCACCAGGCGGGCCGCGGTGATCGGGTTCTTGATGCGCTTGACCGAAGCCACCGCGCCGGCGTCGTGATGCAATCCATCCATGATCGCGGCATCCATCTCGACCACGCCGGCCTGGTTCGCGCGCGCGCCGCGGCCGGCGTTGAAGAGGCCGGAATCTTCCATGGCCCGGACCGTGCCGTGCACGATGTCGACTGCGGTGGCGCCCTCTTGCAGAGCGTCGCGCGCCGCCGCTAGGATCTGCCGCATGAACGCGGTGCGACCCGGATAGCTGTTGTTCAGCTCAGCCGTGCCGCCGTGCAGGGCGAGCACGAAGTTGCGCGAGTCGGTGCAGCGGCCGAGATTGATCTCGTCACCGAGCAGGGGCGCATCTTCCGCAAGTCCGGCGCTGGCGTAAAACAGCACGGCCAGGAGGACCGCTGTCCTGGCCAGGCTGTTGGCGGCTGCCGCTCTTGCAAGCATCGACTGTGGTCCCCGAGTGCTGACTTGCCGAGAGTCTTTAGCAGTTTTCGCGCTTTAAGGGGAGTTGCTATTCGACCTGGCCGGTCGCGGTATCGTGATCCCGGTCAGCCGGACAATCCGGTTTTCGGTTCCGAGTTCGGATCGTGGCAAGCCCCGCTCGAGCCGCTCCAGTTGTTCTTGGGCCCGGCGGTACCTCTGTTGCTCGGCTAAGCGGGCAGATCTTCGGCCATGTGCTTCAAGGCGGTGAGCTGGCCTCCGTCGGCACGTTTCATGGCGAAGGCGATCAGCGGGTGGAGCAATCGCCAGGGAAAGCCGGTGGCGGTGCAGCGCGCCTCGAGCGTCACCCGGGTGCGGTCGCCCACCGTCTCCAGGCGGTAGAGGTAGACGGCGGACACGCCGCCTTCATCCGACGCCAGGGCGAAGCGCTCGGTCGGTTGCCAGACCTCGATCCGGGTCTCCCGCTCCTTGCCGCGGCCGGCGACCGAGAGCCTGGAGGCCAAGCGTGAGCCCTGGCCCAGCGGGCCCGCGTCGAGCGGACGCATCTCGTCGATGCCTTTCATCCAGCGCGGCATCAGGGCCGGATCGGTGATCAGCGCCCAGACCCGGTCCACCGGCAGATCGATCGTCTCACTGACCTCGAAGCCTCTTGCCATGTCGCCACACCTTCTCGCCCGTTGGATCCTCACCCCGCACTCCAAGGAGCCGTCGGTCGGCCTGTATTGTAAGAAATTTACCTGCCGGTCGTTCAATGACCTAAAGGCACGAAGTTGACGTCTTTTCCTGGTGCCAGGCCGTGATCGTGGTAGGGCGCCCGATGATTCAAGTAGGCCGCAGGATTGACCCCGCTGAAGGCCCGAAAGTCCCGGTTGAAGTGGGCCTGATCGTAATAGCCGCAGGCGAGCGCGGTTTGCTCCCAGACGGCCTCGCGACCCGGGATGAGAGCATCGAGGGCCCGATTGAAGCGGGCGATCCGGGCGACCAATTTCGGCGGCTGGCCGACGTACTTGGCGAACAGGGCGATCATATGCTTGTGACTCAGCCCGAGCGCCGCGGCCAAGGTGGCTACATCGGGTGCATCGCGCCGGGTCAGGCAGTCGGCCGCCCACCGGATCGCCAGGAGGCGCGCGGGCGGATCGGACAGGCGGGTCAAAAGGGCCTGCTCGATGAGCGCGAAGCGCTGCGCGAGATCTTCCGCCTCGGTGAGGCGCGCACGCAGGGTGTCGGCATCGTGGCGCCACAGCTCTTCGGTCCCGATCAGGCCGTCGGAGATCAGCTGCAGGGGAATGCCGAGGAAAGGGTAGGCCCCGCCCGGTCGAAAGGTGACACCGGCCATATGGGTTTCGCCAAGAGGCTGATTGATCATGTAGTGGCTCTGCAGACTGCAGATCCAGCTGCCCCCTCGGGTTTCCGGCTCGTCCTCACCCGCGCGCAGGCCCAGGCGGAGGGACGCGCCCAGTTTGAGCAGGAGGACGACGGTGCCGGTCGGCAAGATCCGCTCCCGGACATAGGGCACTTGACCACGCGCGTACCAGATCGACTGCACATAAGGTCGAAGAGCCGCGACGGGACGATGGGATCGAAGCAGGAAGCTCATGGCCGGGACCCTGGGCGATGGTCGAACCAAGAATCCGGCCTCGCGTTCCGGAGATCAATGCGGCAGCCTGATTTCACACGAAGACGTGAATTCGGGGTTTCGCTCAATGAGGGGATTGACCCATGACCGGCAAAACGGAAGGTTTTGCCCTGTCGAGAGAGGACTGGGAAGGGGAACGGTGTGCGGCTGGTCAGCTACAACATTCAATACGGGCGCGGTCGCGACTGCCGCTTCGATCTGGGGCGCAGCATCGCCGCGGTCGACGGCGCGGACATCATCGCCCTACAGGAGGTCGAGCGTTTCTGGCCGCGCAGCGGCATGGTCGACCAGCCGGCCATCCGCAGGGCGAGGGGATCACTTACTACGATCATCCCGAGGTGGGCCAGGGCCACTCGGGCCTGCGCATAGACTACGGCTTCCTGTCGCCTGATCTTGCCGGGCGGTTGAAACAGGTCTGGATCGATGGCGATGCAGTGGGCTCCGATCACCAGCCGATCTGGCTGGACCTCGAATGTTGACCTGTCGAAGGATTCATCGACCGGACACCCGGCATCCATAGCGATGGCGAAAGGCTCGGCCGTTCGATTTGTCGATAGCGATCCTCACTCTTTTAGCAAACAGTTAAGGATTTGCGCGCTAGAGATCAGTGGCGCGCTCCGATCCACTCGTTCATTGCCGCAAGCCGATCTCCAAGGCGCGGGAAAACTCTCGAGCCGTGGTGTCGTTTGATGCCGTGACACCGACAGTCACCTTGGATCCTAACGCCGTCGTGAACTATCGAGAAGGAGGCTGCCGTGAAAGCAAGCCGCATGATGCAGTTCGTAGCGATGTTCGCTGCGACAATCGCAATTGGTTCCCCCAGCTCCGATGCGGCCGAGGAAGGCCTCCGTTCACTGCGGGTCGGTCATCTGGTCGCGATCGATATGGCGCCGCACTTCGTTGCCAAGGAAGCGGGTTATTTCGAAGATGAGGGGCTGGAGGTATCGTTCTTCCTGCATGGCGTGCACGAGAACAACGAGGCCCTTGCCAAGGGCGAACTCGACATCAGCATAACGCCCTACACCCTGCCATATCTGGCTCAGGACAAGGGTGTACCGATCAAGGCGGTAGCTGCGGCCGGCGGCTGGGGTGTCGTTCAACTGATCGTTCAGGGCGACTTCGGCATCGAGACCTTGGCCGAGTTGGCTGACTACGTCCGGTCGCATCCGGACGAGAAGCTGAGGGTCGGCGCGCTGAAGGGGGACAACATCGATCTCATGGTGACCGATTCCCTGCGCAGCGTCGGGCTGACCAGGGACGATGTGGAAGTCGTGCTGGTCAGGCACATCCTTGATCTGGTCGAGCTGTTCAAGAACAACGACCTGGATCTTCTAAGCCACATCAAGCCTTACACCACGGATCTTGTCGCCAATCACGGGGCGCTGTTCCTCATCGACGATTCTTCGGTCTGGAACCCGCACACGCCGAACTGCGTGGTCGGCGTCATGGAGTCCTTCCTGCAGGAACACCCCGATATCGTGGAGGCTTACTTGAAGGCTGTAATGCGTGCCGCGGACCTGATCAACCGGGACCCAAATGCCGCCGTGGCGCTCCTGGAACGAGCGACCTATCCGAACTACTTCAAGGCGGGGTCCGACGTCGTCCTGAGCGCGTTTCGGACCCAACCCTACCCGATTTCCTTCACACCCAACATGACCGCGATCACTTCGGTGATGTTCGAGATGGTTCAGTCCGGCTACATCAACGAATTCATCGCCTCCCGGGACGTATTCGATCTCGAGATTATCAGACGGTTGGAGGCGACAGAATCGGCTGCTTCGACCCAATAGCGCGACTAGAGCGCTTTTGGAATGGGCGGGGGTGCGGGCTGGCGCCGACTCCAAGTAAACCAAAAATGCTCTAGATCGAGTGGTCAGGCGTGTCGATAAGGCTTGCCGGCCAATTTAGCGTGGTTACCTCGCTCATGACGGGAAGTGTGAATCGGACCGTGGATCCGCACCCCTGTCCCGCCGAGTCGATCCAGATCTCGCCGCCATGGCGGTCGACGACCTTGCGGCAGGTCGCGAGGCCGAGGCCGGATCCTTCGAACTGGGCCGTGCCGTGTAGCCGTTTGAAGGGTGCGAAGACTTGGTCCTGATGCGCGGGATCGATCCCGATCCCGTTGTCGCTTACCGAGATGGTCCAAAGGTCGCCGGTCAGTCGTGTCGAAATCTCGATTCGAGGCGGGGTCTCGCCGCGAAACTTGAGGGCATTCGCAATCAGGTTCTGCAACAACTGGATCAGGCCGGTGTAGTGACCTTCGACGACCGGAAACTCACCGACCGTGATGTTCGCGTCGGTGTCGGCGATGGATCCCTGAAGGTTCAGTAGGACCCGATCCGAAATTTCTTTAAGGTCGACCGCTTCGCCTTCCTGATCATCGAAGGGGTCCTGTGCGTAGACGATCAAGTCGTCTATCAGCCGGTTCATCTGTTGTGCGCTGGACTCGATCAAGGCGACCAGCTCAAGCTCCTCTTCGTTCAGGCGCTCTTTGCAGGATCCTGCCAGCAGCAAGGCGAGGCTCGATATGTGGCGAAGGGGCGCCTTGAGATCGTGCGCCGCAGTCGACGCGAAGATCTCGAGCTCTTCGCGAGATCTCCGTAGCGCGCGGTTGAGCGCGACTTTCTGAATGGCATTGTCGAGAACCCGCCTTAGGCTGGAGGACGTAACCTTGCCCTTCGGAAGGTACTCATGGGCCCCGCGCTCAAGGGCATCGACCGCCACCGTCTCGCTGCCGTGGCCGGTCATCATGACGATCGCAATGTCTTGCAGAGCCTGCTCCTCGCTGAACTGTTGAAGCAGATCGAGACCATCGACGTCGGGCAGGTTCAGGTCGACCAAGATCGCATCGGGAGACTCGGACCTGGCGATCGCAAGCCCCTCGTCGCCAGTTTCCGCTTCGAGGCAGAGATAGCGCTCGGAAGACTCTTGGGCGAGCAAGCGCCGGTAGGTGATTCGATCCTCCGGGTTGTCGTCGATGATCAGCACGCGCCGGACCTGTTGGGCTTCGTTTCTGGACATTGTACCGTCGGGCTCTTCTTGCGGCGCGCTCTCGCTCGGGCCTAGTGTCCGCCGTTCGGCAAGACCGTAAGCTCGAACCAAAAGCCGTTCAATCGCTGGATGGCGTCGACAAAGCCCTGGAAATCGACCGGCTTCTGAATATAGCTGTTGGCGCCTTCATCATAGCACTTGCGAATATCCATCGGGTCTTTCGAGGTGGTCAGCACGATCACCGGGATGCGCTTGAGGTCGTCGTCGGCTTTGATCTCCTGGAGCACCTCGCGGCCATCGATGCCGGGGAGGTTCAAGTCGAGCAAGACTACGTTGGGCCGCGGGGCATTGGCCCCATTGGCATATTTCCCGCGGTGGCACAGGAAGTCCAAGGCCTCGTCACCGTCTTCGCAGCGATAGATGGTATTGCTCAGTCCGGCCTTCGAAAAGGCCCGTAGGGCCGTCTCGTAGTCCTCGGGGCTGTCTTCGACCAGCAGGATGGTCGGATTTGAGTGATGGGGGCCAGCATTCATGAGACCGTAGCTCCTTGACCAAGCGTAAAATAGAAGGTGGTTCCTTCGCCGTGTTCCGATTCAATCCATAATCGGCCGTCATGTCGGTCGACGATCTTCTTGACAATGGTGAGGCCGGCGCCTGTGCCGCCGCCGAATTTATCCCGGCCGTGCAGGCGCTTGAAGATGCGAAAGATGGACTCCTGATGCTTTTCCCGAATGCCGATGCCGTTGTCTCGCACGTGGAACACGTGGTGGCTCTGTCCGGCGTCGGCGTCGGCGTCGGCGTCATCGGCGGCTGGCGATGGCCGCTTTTCCGGCGAGACTGTCTGCGCCCCGATTTCAATCCATTTTTGCGGCTTGTCGTTGTATTTCATGGCGTTGGTGATTAAATTTCGAAACACCTCGGCAACCCGGACCCGATCGCAGGTCACGGTCGGGAGCGGCCCGTTTCGGCGGATCTCTATCGCCTCCGATTCTAGGCTGATATGGAGCGTGTCCAGGACCTCTTCGAGTATCCGATCCAGGTCCGTTGCTTCGACCGCAAGGTCCTGCCGCCCGACACGGGAGAAGTGGAGCAGCGAATCGATCAGGGTCTCCATCCTCTGTGTGAGGCGGGTGAGGGTTTTGAGCTTGTCCTTCCCGTCTTCATCCAGCTGTTCCTCGTAGTCTTCCAAGAGGAAATTCGAGAAGTTGTGGATACCGCGAAGCGGCTCCTTGAGGTCATGGGACGCAATGTAGGCAAAGTCGTCCAACTCGCGGTTGCTATCAAGCAGGGCTTCGTTCGCCGCTTCAAGCTGCTGGTTCCTTTGCTCGACCTCCGCTCGTGAGTCCCTTAGGGAAGACCACATGGAATTGAAGGTCTGGATCAGAGACCGGAACTCCGCGCTGCCGGTCGGCTGCAATCCCGCCGTGAGCCCGCCCGACCGCAGGGCGTCGACACCCGCGGCCAGTCTTTCGATTGGTTTTGCTATACCGTTGGTGATGCGCACCGCCATGAAACCTGCAAAGACGATCATGGCGATGGTCAACAGTGTGCCGCCGATCAGGACCCACCCGATCGTTTTCTCCAGGCTCTGGGAGGCGGTTTTCATCTGGCTGCGTCGAGTGGCGATGATACCGATTAGGAGCCTCTTGGCTTCCCGAACCTTCGGCACCGCCTCGTTGCGCATGATCGACAGTGCGAGATTCCAATCGGGACTGCGGCGCAGGTTGATCGCGGTCCGGCCGAATTTTCGATAGACCGGCGTCATTTGCAGCAAGTAATCCAGGGCCTCTTGCTGGGGCGCAGTAAGCTCGGGAGCGATAGCACTAAGCGACTCCAAACGCGCCTCGGCGACATGAAGCGACGCTAGCCAAGCTTCCTCTTTGCGACCGCTTGGCTGCGTGATCAACTCGGAAAATTGCCGCGTCGAGCGCGCAAGAAAACCGCGGTAGTCAGCCATCAGGCCGAGATAGGTCACACCTGCAAGGCGCGGAACTCGTTCCCCCTCATGATCGATCATGCTGGTAATCGACCTGAACAAGGCGTCGATGATCGGCGCTATCCTGGTATCGACGAGATGGTGCGCCGGTCGGTTCCCGGGCGCTTCGGCGGCCTCGGCGATCCACCACTGATCGATCGCGATATGGTTCAGTAGCTCTTTGAGCGATGCGATCACTGCGTTGTCTGGCTCACCCGCCTCGGTGCCGAGCTCGGCCATGGCGGGACGTATTCCCTCGTCCCAGGCCTGCTTCCACTCGGTCCTGTAACGGGACTCCCGCAACATCACCCAGCCGCGCAGTGACGCGACCGAGCGTTCCAAGCCGCGCTGCAGCTGGTAGCCGGCTTCTAGCGCCGGTGTGTCCTCGTTGATGAGACGGTTGGACTGGCGCTCGACTGTGGTGACAAGGGGCGCCAAGGCGCCGACGAACAACAGGGTAGCGGCACAGATGGCGCCGTACGGCAGAAGCAGCGACCGACGGAGCCGGTACTTGGCGGATGAGATCCCGGCTTGACCGGCGCTGGCCACCATCGGCCTGCTCACGATGCCTCCCGGTCGCGATCCAGCTCGACGGCATGCTCTCGCACCGCCTCCGAGAGGCTGCGAAGCTGGAACTCCAAAAGCCGGGCGCGCTGGTGAACGTGGGAGGGTTCCTTGACATCCGGGAACGGGACCGGAAAGGGTCGGGTCTTGTGGCCGAGCCTATCGTGGAGCAGCTCGAGCTCGGCGACGATCAGGGTCGCCAGATCATGCACGTGCCGAGGGGCAATGGTGCCGGCCGGCGCCGACAGGATATCCGGAATGGGGAGTCCGAGCGCCTGGCTCATGGTTGCGACCAGTCCAAAACACCGAAGCAGCTGAACGAAGACGTCCTTGGGCTTCATCTCGGCAAGAAAATCGGGCTCCTCGGGCATCGCGGCCCCCGGAAACGCTTCCCTCAGAAGCGTTGCGTAGGACAGCGCGACAGTGACTTGACGAAATACCAATATTGGTTGTATTTCGTTGTCGAGCATCGCCCCGATCTGATCGTTCGCCTGGGTGATCGCCAGAAATACGTCCCGCGCCAGGACCGGATCCTCATTGGGCGCCACGGCAATCGGCGGTTCGATATCGAGTGCCTCGAGGCCGCAATCGATCCGCTCACCGGTGCGGGTGAGGACGTTGATACTGTGTGAGAGAGAAAGGACGCCTTCGGGAGAGGGGAGTTCCAGCTCGAGATAGCTCGTGTGTTCGAAGCAAAGCTGGTTCGCGTTCTTGAACAGAACTTGAGCCTGATGAAAAATCTCGCGCTCGGTGGCAAAAGAGAGATCGATCGGCGATTGTTCGATCTTCGGTGCGTTGAGCGCCGACCGGATAGCTTCGATCCGTTCCAGGAGCGTCCGTGTCTGGCCCGCGAGGATCAGAAGCTCCTCGCTAGGCGCCGATCCCTGTGCGGTCTCGGCGTGACAGGCGGCGATGTCGATCCAGCCCGCGAAAAGCAATGCAGGCAACGTCGCAAGCTTCCAACCGCGCTTTAGGCCTGGGCTCATGCCGTCTTCGGACCTCGCACAAATTGCCACAAATTGCCACAAATTGCCATCGACGTGGATCAGGTTGGACCTTTCCGAGGCCTATGCCCTGCAGCCATGGACGCCCAAGAGAACCCTCAATCAGCCCTCGCGCCGGATGGCCAATGTGGTCGCCAAGAAGCTGCTGATTGTTAGTCGCCGAAATTCCTTAAGGAACGATTAACTATGGTTGCAGGTACGCGCGCCTAGTGGCTGACCTAACGGCCGAACGCCTGCGAGCACATAATGAGGCCCTAAGCGTCAGCAACCCCGCAAACCTGGGCCACGACTTGCTTCTCCCAGGCACCGTGCATGGTTCGCGGCAGATCGTCCGGCGCGAACCACTTGGCTTCGTGCCGACTACCCGGCACGCCCGCGGCTCGAACGTTGTAGTTGAACACCAGGTGCCAGCCGCGCCGGCCACGGAAAGACTCGACGTGGCTCAGGCTGCGTGCGGAAACCGTCAGCCCCTCGATGTCGGCCAGGATCTTCGATGCGGTATCGTCCGGGTGGGTAAAGGGCTCGACGTCGCCTCCCGGTAGCCACCATTTTTCGTTCTCCGGATCGTAACGGATGAAGAGGACTTCCCCGTCGCCGTTGCGGACCACTAGGTTCGAGATGACCTGGGTATCTACGGACGTCTCACTCATATCTGTGCTCCCTTAGGTTTGGTGTGGATCCCGGTGTTTCAGCTCTCCTTCGATCCAGGACAGCTCGGCTTCCAGCAGGGCGGCCTCCCGACCGGCGAGCCGTGCCGAGGGTGCGGAGGCCCGGAGGCCACGTAGTCTTTCGGCGCGGTTCTCCAGCGCCATCTTGCGGTCCCGCAGCAGGGCCTGGATCTCGTCTTCCTCGAGTTCGTCCAAGGTCGCGAGAGCGGCGGAAACCGGGTCCTGGTCGCGGTCCGGCCGGCGCCACGCGGCCTGGAGGCGAAGCTGGAGCTCTTGGCGTCCCAGCTTGGTGATTCGAAAGATCGTCCGTAGCGGCCGCTTGCCGAAGCGCTCCTCTCCATCGATCCGCGCGAAGCCACGCTTCACCAGGGTGCGCAGCATCGAGTAGATCGCAGCATCTTCGATGCGGAACCAAAAGGCGAAGGCCGGCGCGCTCAAGATCTTCTGGATCTTGTAGCCGTGCAGCGGCCCTTCGCTCAGGAGCCAGAGGATGAGAATTCGGGTCATTCCCAGCCAAGTAGCTTGAAATTTATATGAGGATACTAAAATTTGAGTATAGAAAATTCAAGGGATCCGAACAGATATATCGACGCCCCCCGGCAGGTCATACGCGGGCTTGACCGCGTGACCTGCCGAAACTGAGCAACCGTCGAGAGACCCGCGGATCAAGTCCGCGGGTGACGGTTACAGTCGATGATAGAAGATGATTGAAAGTGTCAGGCGAGCGGTCGCGATTCTGATCCAGGCCGGTTTGAAGCGACTATTGCTCCGGCACCGCCGCCGCTTGGTCGGCGTTGACGTGGAAGCTCTCGCCGCAACCGCAGCGGCCGGCCTCGTTGGGGTTGCTGAAGACGAAGCCGGTCTGGAACTTTTCCTCGACGTAGTCCATCTCGCTGCCGATCAGGAACATGACCGCGGTCGGATCGATGAAGATCTTGACGCCCTTGTCCTCAACCAGCTCCTCGAACCGCTTCTTTTCCTCGGCGTACTCGACCTTGTAGCTGAGGCCGGAGCAGCCCCGGGTGCTGATGCCGACGCGCAGGCCGAGGACTGGCTTGTCGCTCTTGGCGATCAACTGCTTGACCCGCTCGGCGGCGGCCTCGGTCAGGGTGATCATCGGGGGGAGTGCCATGGTCGTCCTCAATCTCTCGGATGCATTTCTATTTTACGAAAAGCGGCTCAGAACATGCCCAGTGCGAGCTTGGCGTCCTCGGACATGCGCTCGGGCGTCCAGGCCGGCTCCCAGACCAGGGTCACCTCGACCTGTCCGACACCCTCGGCGCCAGCCACGGCTTGGGCCACCATGCCCGGCATCTCACCGGCCACCGGACAGCCCGGCGCGGTCAGGGACATCTCGATATCCACGTTGCCGCCGTCCTTGCGCTCCACGGTATAGATCAGCCCCAGTTCATAAATGTTTACCGGGATCTCCGGGTCGTAGACCGTCTGCAGGGCCGTGATGACCGGCTCCTCGAGCGCGGCCGGCGCACCTGGTGCCAGCGGCTCGCCGGCGGTCGCGCGAAATTCCTCGTCCGGATCGACTTCGGCGTTTTCACCGGTATAGAAGGGATGGTCGAAGGCGCTGGCCATGATCTTACTCCGTGCTGATTTCCTGTTCGCCTGCCGCCGCGGCGCTCATGGTGTGCCAGGCGAGGGTGGCGCATTTGACCCGGACCGGGAACCCGCGCACGCCCGAGAGGACCTGCAGGCGCTCGACCGCATCTTGGTCGACATCCTGGGCGGCGAAATCGAAGTCGTCCCGGGTACACATGTTGTGAAAGCCCTCGAACAGCTTCTGGGCTTCGGCGACTGGTTTTCCCTTGAGGATTTCAGTCATCATCGAGGCGGAAGCCATTGAGATCGCGCAACCCTTGCCGTTGAAGGCGGCATCCTGGATCACGCCATCATCGTCGATCGTGAGATAGACGACGAGCATATCGCCGCACATGGGGTTGTTGCCATGCGCCAGACAGGTGGCATCTTCCGGCTGGCGCAGGTTCCGCGGATGCTTGCCATGATCCAGGATGACCTCCTGGTAGAGGTCGCGCAGTTCGTCGAACATCAGCCAAACAGCTCCTTGACCGCCTTGAGGGCCTCGGCCAAGGCGTCGACCTCGGCTCGGGTGTTATAGAGAGAGAAGGAGGCGCGGGTGGTCGCGGCCACGTCGAAGCGGTCCATCAGAGGCTGGGCGCAGTGGTGGCCGGCGCGCACGGCGACGCCGGCGCGGTCGACGATGGTGCCCACGTCGTGGGCGTGGATGCCGTCGATCACAAAGGAAATGATCGCGAGCTTCTCGCGTGCCGTCCCGATGATCTGCAGACCCTCGATCGAGGACAGGCGCTCGGTCGCGTAGGCCAGCAGGCCGTGCTCGTGGGCGGCGATGTTGTCATGGCCGAGATTCGTCAAGTAGTCCGCGGCGGCTCCCATGCCGATCGCCTCGACGATCGCCGGCGTGCCGGCCTCGAAGCGGTGCGGCGGTGCCTTGAAGGTCGATTTCTCGAAGGTGACCGAGGAGATCATCTCGCCGCCGCCGTGATAGGGCGGCATACTCTTCAAGAGGTCCATCTTGCCGTAGAGCACGCCCATGCCGGTCGGGCCATACATCTTATGGCTGGAGAGCGCGTAGAAGTCGGCGTCGAGGTCCTGCACGTCGACCTTGAGGTGAGCGGCGCTTTGGGCGCCGTCGACCAGGACCGGGATGTCGCGGCCGTGCGCGATGCGGATGATCTGCTTGAGCGGGTGGATGATGCCAAGCGCGTTGGAGGCATGCTGGATCGCGACCAGCCGGGTCCGCGGCGTGAGGAGATCCTCGTAGGCGTCCATCATCAGGCTGCCGTCGTCGTCGACCGGCACCACCTTGAGCACGATGCCGATTTCGTCGCGCAGCAGCTGCCAGGGCACGATGTTGGAATGGTGCTCGCTGTGCGAGATTATCACCTCGTCGCCCGCCTTCAAGAACTTCCGGCCGTAGCTGGCGGCCACGAGATTTATCGATTCAGTGGCGCCACGGGTGAAGATAATCTCGTCATCGCTGGCGGCATTGATAAAGCGGGCCATCTTCTCGCGCCCGGCCTCGAATGCGTCGGTCGAGGTCTGGCTCAGCTTGTGCAGCCCTCGGTGCACGTTGGCGTAGTAGGTCTCGTAGGCCTCCTGCATGGCGTCCAGGACCTGACGCGGCTTTTGCGTGCTGGCGGCATTGTCGAGATAGACCAGGGGTCTGCCGTAGACGGTCTGGCTCAGGATCGGAAAATCATGGCGGATTGCCTCAATATCGTAGGCCGAGGTCGAGTTGTCGCCGAGTGCCAGTGCGGCATCACTCATGATCGCCTCCCGTCTGTGCATCTGCCGCGCTGGTCCCCAAGGCAGATTCATTGGCTTCGAGCCAGCGCACGATCTCGTTGTGCAGCCGGCCGCGCAGGTGTTCCTGTGAGATCTCGTTCAGGGCCTCGGCCAGGAAGGACTCGATCAGCAGCCGGCGCGCTCTGGCTTCGGGCAGGCCGCGCGAGCGAAGGTAGAACAGGGCTTCGCCGTCGAGCTCTCCGGCGGTCGCGCCGTGGCTGCACTTCACGTCGTCGGCGTAGATCTCGAGTTCCGGCTTGGCGTCGATCTCGGCTCGGTCGGACAGCAACAGCGTCTTGCTCAACTGGTGACCGTCGGTCTGTTGCGCCTCTCGGTGGACCTTGATCCGGCCCTGGAAGACCGCTCGGGAGGTGTCGCCCAGCACGCCCTTGAAGACCTCCCGGCAGGAGGTATTGGGCACCAGGTGGTCGATCGTGGTTGTGGTGTCGCAGTGCTGGCTGCCGGACATCAGATAGGCTCCGGACAGGCGGCAGTGGCCACCGCTGCCTTCAAGCCGGACACCAACCTCGTTGCGCGAGAGACGCCCGCCGAGCGACAGGGTGAAGCTATCGAAATTAGCGTCCTCGGCGACCCGAACATGGGTCGTGGCCAGGTGAAAGGCTTCGCGGGAATCCTGCTGCACGCGGATATGGCGCAGCCTGGCGTTCGCCGCGACCGACACCTCGGTCACCAGATTGGTCAGGTAGGCCTGGCCGGTCTGGTCGATGTGGTGCTCGATCACCGTCACCGTGGCACCGTCTTCCAGCACGATCAGGCCGCGCGGGTGGGCCGCAATCGCGGCTTCCGCTGAGCCGTGCATGAAGACCAGCTCGATTGCATGGTCGATCGTGACACCCTTGGCCACCTTGAGCACGAAGCCATCCGTCATCAGGCCGCTGTTCAGGGCCAGGAGCGCTTGTTCCGAATCGTCGGCGATTTTCCCGAGATGGGCCTCCAGCAGGGTAGGGTCGCTCGACACCAGATCGGCCAGCGAACCGAGGGTCACGCCTTCGGGTAAGCCGTCGAGCCGGGAGAGCGCCGCCTCCGCCCGCCCATCGACGAAGACCAGCCGATAGGAATGCCATTCCGAGCCCAGCAGGGAGGGTACCCGATCAGGGGCCGCCGCCGTATCGCTGGCGCTCGGGGAGAAGCCGATCGAGTCCAGAGCCCGAAGATTGGTGTACTTCCAGGACTCGAGCCGGGGTGTCGGCACGCCGAGCGTCGCGAAGCGCGACTGGCCGTCCTGCCGCATTGTGGCAAGCCAGGGCGGCGTACCGCCTGCGGGGCCGGCCGGAAGGCTGCCGAAGCGCTCGGCCGCGGCGGTGTCTAAGGCTGTGTCGTTTGCCATGGTACGAAAGGCCCCCTCCGCTCAGGCCGCCGCTTCGGCGAACTCGGCATAGCCGTGCTGCTCCAGCTCGAGCGCCAGCTCCTTGCCGCCGGAGCGCACGATCCGGCCATGGGCCAGCACATGGATCCGGTCCGGGACGATGTGGTCCAACAGGCGCTGGTAGTGAGTGATGACCAGCAGGGAACGCTCTGCGCTGCGCAGGCTGTTGACCCCGGCCGCCACGGTCTTGAGCGCGTCGATATCGAGCCCGCTGTCGGTCTCGTCGAGCACAGCGAGGCTGGGCTCCAGGATCGCCATCTGCAAAACCTCATTACGCTTCTTCTCGCCACCCGAGAAGCCGACGTTGACCGCGCGTTTGAGCATTTCGTCGGAAATCCCCAGCTCCTTGGTCTTCAGACGGACCAGCTTGAGGAATTGCATGGCATCCAGCTCCGGGTCGCCCCGGTACTTGCGGATGGCGTTGACCGCCTCCTTGAGGAAGGTCGTGTTGGGCACGCCGGGGATCTCGACCGGATACTGAAAGGCCAGAAACAAGCCCATGGCGGCCCGGTCTTCTGGATCCAGCTCCAGCAGGTCCTGCCCCTTGAACAGGATCTGGCCGGCCGTCACCTCGTAACCTTCCCGCCCCGCCATGATGTAGGCGAGGGTCGATTTTCCCGAGCCGTTCGGCCCCATGATGGCATGCACCTCGCCGGGCACGATCATCAGGTCGATGCCCTTCAGGATCTGTCGGTCCTCGACGGTCGCATGGAGGTTCTTGATCTCAAGCATGATCTCTCTTGGTCCTTGGTTCTTTTGCTGACCCCTCATCCGAGGAGGGCATGAGGGGCTTTGTTGTTACGTCAGGTCGGGCTTTGGTGTGGAGTCGTGGCGCTTAGGGCCTAGCCCACGCTGCCTTCCAAGCTGATTCCGACCAGCTTTTGCGCTTCGACCGCAAATTCCATCGGCAATTGCTGTAGCACTTCGCGGCAGAAGCCGTTGACCACCAGTGCCACCGCGTCTTCCTGGCTGATGCCGCGCTGCCGGCAATAGAACAGCTGATCTTCGCTGATTCGCGACGTGGTTGCTTCATGCTCGACCACCGCACGGCGGTTCTTGCTCTCGATGTAGGGCACCGTATGGGCACCGCAGCGGTCGCCGATCAGCAGCGAGTCGCATTGGGTGTAGTTGCGCGCGCCATTGGCCTTGGGCGTGATCTTGACCAGCCCCCGATAGGTGCTGTTCGACCGGCCGGCCGAGATGCCCTTGGCGATGATCTTTGATTTGGTGTTGCGGCCCAGGTGGATCATCTTGGTGCCGGTATCGGCCTGCTGGAGGTTGTTGGTGATGGCGATCGAGTAGAACTCGCCGACCGAGTTGTCGCCCTGCAGGATGCAGCTCGGATACTTCCAGGTGATCGCCGACCCGGTCTCGACCTGGGTCCAGGAGATCTTCGAGTTGCGCCCCCGGCAGGCGCCGCGCTTGGTGACGAAGTTGTAGATGCCGCCTTTGCCGTTCTCGTCGCCGGGATACCAGTTCTGCACCGTCGAATACTTGATCTCGGCGTCGTCCAGCGCGATCAGCTCGACCACGGCGGCGTGGAGCTGGTTCTCGTCGCGCATCGGCGCGGTGCAGCCCTCCAGATAGCTGACGTAGGAGCCGGCGTCGGCGATGATCAGCGTGCGCTCGAACTGCCCGGTGTTGGCGGCGTTGATCCGGAAATAGGTCGACAGCTCCATCGGACAGCGCACGCCGGGCGGGATGTAAACGAAGGAGCCGTCGGTGAAGACCGCGGAGTTGAGGGTCGCGTGCTTGTTGTCGGAGTAGGGCACCACGCTACCGAGATACTTCTTCACCAGCTCCGGATGGCTCTCGATCGCCTCGGAGATCGGCCGGAAGATGACACCGACCTCCTCGAGCTTCTTCTTGAAGGTGGTCGCAACCGAGACCGAATCGAAGACCGCATCGACCGCGACACCGGCCAGATGCTCCTGTTCCCTGAGCGGAATGCCGAGCTTCTCATAGGTCGCAAGCAGCTCGGGATCGACTTCGTCGAGGCTCTTCGGGCCATCTTTGGTCTTGGGCGCCGAGTAGTAGTGAGCATCTTGGTAGTCGATCGCCGGAAATTTCACCTGGGCCCAGTCCGGTTCCGGCATCGTGAGCCAATAGCGAAAGGCCTTGAGGCGCCATTCGAGCAGCCATTCCGGTTCATTTTTCTTGGCCGAGATAAAGCGGACGGTATCCTCGCTGAGACCCTTGGGCGCGGTATCGGATTCGATGTCCGTGACGAAGCCGTACTTGTACTTCTGCTCCGCGACGCCGCGAACCTGTTCGACTGTTTCCGCGACTGCCATAACCAACCCTCTCCTTCAACTCGAAGCTAAACTTATAACTCTAACTCTATGAAACAACGATCTATTGACTAACCTGAAGGGCGGGCTCAGGGGGCTCGATGAAGCTCGGCACGGTAGGGGTCATATCGGCCAGGGTGACCCCGTTCAGGGCTTCACGAATGGCCTTGTTGACCTTCTCCCAATTGCCGCACATGGGACATAATGAGGCCACGTCGCACTGCGTTTCGGAGCCGTCGACACAGGCCGTCAGCGCAATCGGTCCTTCCAGTGCCTGGATGATCTCCGCCACCGTCACATCTTCGGCAGGGCGGCTCAAGCTGTAGCCTCCCGCCGCGCCGCGGTGGGACGTGATCAGATCACCGCGCGCAAGCACGTTGAGCAACTTGGCAACCGTGGGTAGCGGCACGCCGATGCACTGCGCGATCTGCGGCGCGGTCGAAACCTGTTTGTCCCGCTGAGCCATCTGGGTCATAACCACGACCGCATAGTCAGTCAGCCGGTTTAGGCGAAACATTGCCGAGCTCCAATTCGGACTGATTTGGTATAGATTGATTTACGCGAATTCAGCCGGAAATCAAGAGTTTTTTGGTCGGGTTTCCGCCGCTGCCGATCCAACCATTAACCATGCCTGCTAATTCAATTGGTAAATTCATAAATTACGATGTATTAATAGAGGGCTATGTATTTTAGTTAAGAAATCAATTCATATAAGTTTCGATCTTTGTCGTAAGCGGTCTCACCAACCACCGTACCCTGATGCCACCAGGCGATTGGCGATGACGCCGTTTGCCGCGAGCTCTTGGTCGGGATCTGAGATGTATCGCTATTGGTGTGGTGTCGGAAAAGTGGTTTGTTGATGCTGATCGATTGGCCCGGTTCCTTGCTTCAGTTTTGCCTCTTTCCAAAATTTCCGATCAGGCTTGATTCGATGTCTACGTGAGCTCTTTGCGTTTCTTTAACGCATTGATATTAATAATATATCATATCTTTTGAGGTAAGCTATCATATGTTCATGGATGGAGAAATCTGCGACGCCGTCGCCAGGTTTCTCAATTCCAAGATCGGGCGTTTCTTGGGCCATACACATCTGAAAGTAGAACGCGTTGCCAAGGGCTCGGTCGTCGTCAGTTTTCGGAAGAACGAGTTTGGCGCCCGCGACCGCGAAGTGATTCCGACCGATGATCTCACCGATGCCTTGACCAAGTGGTGCCGGTCCAAGGGATCATCGTTGCCGGCCAGGGGGACCAAGACGATCCTAAAAATCGGCAAAATCTTATGCTTGCGGGTTTCTAATAATATTCAGGACGAGAAAGTGGAGTCGGTCGAACAGTTGATCCTGCGGAGCGGCGGCAAGCCATGATCGAAAGATCACTCGGCTCGCTCGTTGGCGAGACCGGGCAGCTTTGCGCCCGCGAGGTCGGCATTGTCCAAAATCGCGCCTTGCAGGTCCGTCCCGATCAAGTTGGCGTTCTTCAAGATCGTGCCGGTGAGGTTGGCGGCCCAGGTCCGGCCTGTCGAGTCGGGACCCTTCGCACCTTCCAGCTCGACCGGTCCCAACCAGGCGCCCGAAAGATTTGCGTTGGTCCCATCGGCCGCTGTCAGATTTATCCCCTTCATGTTGGTTTTCGCCAAGTTGGTGCCGATCAGCTTGGTTTCGGATAAATCTGCCAGGATCAACTGCGCGGATCCGAGGTTGGCTCCGGTCAGGTCCGACCCGGAGAATGTCGCCCCCGAAAGGTTTCGTCCGGAGAGGTCGATGAAGCGCAAATCCTTGCGCACCAGTGCTGCACGTGTCCCGGATCGGCCGTCGGTTCTGACCCACTCTTCGTGGATCTCGAGCTGGTCCAGAACACCGATGTCGAACTCGGAAAGGTCTTTCGCCATGTCAGCACCCGAGAGCTCGGCGTTGCTCAAGTCCACGCCGTTGAGCTCGGCACCCTTGAGACAGGCGTGACCCAGGTTCGCCTGGTCCAGGATCACGTCGGCCATTTTGGACCTGGAAAAGTCGGCGTTGAGAAACACGCCGCCGCTCAGGTCGGCGCCACTGAGGTCGGCGCCGGAGAAGATCGCAGCGGCTGCATCGACATCGCGCAGCACCGCGCCGCGCAATCGGCATTCGCCCAGATCAGCCTCGACCATGGTCGCGCCGGTGAGATTGGCGCCATCGAACCGCCCCTTCACCAGCGATGCTCGGTTCATCTGGGCGCGCCCGAGGTTGGCCAGCGGGACAGAGTTGGTATGTCCATCGGCCATCATGACCGTGCCGCTGCGCAAGTCAGCACCTTTCAGGTCAGCACCGTTGAGGCAGGCGCCGCGTAGTTCGGCGCCACGCAGGTCGGCGTTGACGAGAATGGCATCGGTAAGATTGGCGGCGCTCAGGTCGGCGGAAAAAAGATCCGTTCCGGACAGGTTGGCGGCCCGGAGATTGGCGCCGGCGAGATTTACGCCGAGCATCTGTGCCTTTCGCGAATCCAGTCGCGCCAGGTTCAACCCCTTGAGATCCTTGCCGCGCCAGTCCAAGCGCTTGCCGTTGCGGATCCCGCGCAGCCAGTTCTTGTGGGCTCTCACCGCGGCGACGAGCTGCTCCAGTTTCACGGGGCGGGTTCCTTTTCTTCGTGTGTGCCGGTATTTGCCCGTTGCCGATTCGGATAGGTAGAGCGGGCGGTGAGAATATCTCATCTGGCGATGACATATTCTCCCGCTTGTCGTTACCTGGAGCCTAAATTTGCGGTCGGATCGGCTGGCAGATCTGCCACCTTTCCGTCTATCCGTGCGGTAGATTTGGGACTTTTTCAGTCGCGACCAGGTAGTGCAGGCATTCCGATTTCAGATCGGGTCCGGTCGGTCGCAATTGCGGCGTTGCAGGAGCATTGCGCAGGCCAAGGAGCCAGCGCTCAGGATTGCAATCGCACCGAACGCGGTCTCGGCATTGGTCTGAAAGAGCCAGCCGGAGAGCAGTGTCGCAAGGCCCATGAGGAGGCCCCCCGACACCGCGGCATAGAGGCCCTGCGCGGTCGCGGAGAGTGCGGCGGGAACATTGCGCGACAGGAAATGCATCGCGCCCAGATGAGCCGCGCCGAAGGTGAGGGCATGTAGGCTCTGAGCCAAGGTCAAGATCAGGGGATCGAGCGAGAGCGCGGTCAAGGTCCAGCGCAGCACGCCGCTCAGGGCCGCCAGCGAGAGCAGGCCGGTCGGCCCCAACCGGGTCAAAACCTTGGCGCCGGCAAGGAAGAGCAAGATCTCCGCGATCACACCCTCCGACCAGAGCCAGCCGATCGCCATCTCGCTATAGCCGGCGGCGCGCCAGTGTAGTGCCGAAAAGCCGTAATAGGCGGCATGGCTGGCCTGTAGGCCCCCGGCGGCGGCGAGAAACTGGAGGAAGCTCGGCTGCAGCATGAGATCGGCGACTTGCGCCAAGCTTGCGCGGGCCGTTGTCGGCGGGTCCAGACGGGGTAACAGGGCGGCTGCCCAGATCGTGGCGGCCAGGGCAATCGCGACCAGCGCAATGATCAGATCCGCACGGAAGTTGGTCAGGAGCAGGCCCGCGCCCAGCGACCCGGCAATGAAGGCGACCGAACCCCAGAGCCGCATGCGTCCGTAGTCCAGCAACCCCGCGCGCACGGCCACCATGGCTTGACTTTCCCCAAGTGGGATCAAGGGATGAAAGGCAAGCGTGAAGAGGACCTGGACCAGCAGCAGGCCCCAAAGCCCGTGCACCAGCGGGAACGCGAGAAACAGCGCCGCCGACAGGACTGAGAGGGCGATGATTGCGATCGTCGGCCGACCGCTTCGATCGGAAAAATAGCCTAAGGCTGGGATCGCTGCGATTCGGGCCCAAGCCGCGCAACCGAGCAATAAGCCGATCTGATCGGCCGAAAGCCCGCGATTCCCGAGCCAAATCGGCCAGAAGGGGATCATGATCCCGAGCGTCAGAAAAACTGCGCCGTAAAATCCGGCGAATGCCCAAAAGGGAGGGGGGCGCCTCACGGCGTTTTTGTGTGCCGGGCGCGTGCCGAACGATCACCCGCGCATCGACTTTCCGGCCTCAGGAAAACGCCTTGAATGCGATCAAGGTGAAAGTGTCGGCGACCCCGGGCAAGGTTTGTATGTGATCGGTGACGAAGTGTCCGATATCGACCTCCTCGGGCAGATAGCATTTTACCAGGAGGTCGTATTGCCCCGAGGTCGAGTGGACCTCCGAAACCTGGTCGACGGACTGCACGGCCTCGTCCGCGACCTGGTAGGCTTTGCCCAATTCACATTTGATCATGACAAAGATCGTTTTCATTGCGCGTCCTCGTGCTCAGCGACCCGGGTTCCCGTCAGGCTGCACAAGTTAGACCTTTTGGTCCAGTGGCCAATCCGGGAGCAGTGGATCGACCGGGAAAGTCTTCAGGACAGGAGATCTGCGACGGGTCGAGTCCTGTCGCCGCGTTGGTATTAGGCGCTGGCGGCGAGCTTGACCGGTCGGAGAATGAACGCAGGGGTGTGGTCGCCGAAGGGCTTGCCCGGTCCGCTCTGTGTCGGCAATGGATCAACTTTGGACTTGGTGTCCTGCACCTTTGGCTTCCGAGCTGGAGCAGCCTCGCGCGCTTGGGCTTCCGGAGCCGGTACGTCCCGAGGCTGGGCGTCCCGAGGCTGGGCGTCCCGAGGCTGGGCGTCCCGAGGCTGGGCGTCCCGAGGCTGAGCGTCCCGAGACTGGGCCTCTCGACCGTTTCGCTCCGAGCGGCCCCTTGAATTCGACCGTCGCCGAGGTGATCTGGCGCGGTCCGACCGGCTGTCCCGGTCGGTATCGCTGTCCAGCGCCGCCGTGGCATCATCGCTCGATGTCGGCGCCTCGATGGTTTTGCCCTCCAGCCCGACTTCTTCGATCTTGGTCCCGATCAGACGGGTCACGGCCGACAAGGCTCTGGAGTCTTCTCTGGTCACCAAAGTCAGAGCGCGCCCGCTACGGCCGGCTCGGCCGGTGCGTCCGATTCTATGCACATAGTCTTCGGCGCTGACGGGAACGTCGAAATTGAAAACGTGCGAGACCTTGGGGATATCCAATCCTCGCGCCGCCACATCCGAGCAGACCAGGATCTGGACTTCGCTGTTCTTGAACTTGGCCAAGGTCTCCATTCGGATCGGCTGGGCCAGATCGCCGTGCAGTTCCGCCGCCGAAAACCCGTGCCGGACCATCGAGCGAAAGAGGACGCCGACATCGCGTTTGCGGTTGCAGAACACCAGGGCGCTCTTGACTTTCTCGGCGCGGAGCAGATCACGGAACGCAGCCCGCTTGTCCTTGGGGACAGAGGATACCCGTAACATCGCTTGGGTGACCGTAGCTGCCGCGGTCGCCGGCGGCGACACCGAGATCTCTCTCGGATTCATCAGGAACTGATTGGCGAGCCGGCGAATCTCCGGCGGCATGGTGGCCGAGAAGAACAGGGTCTGGCGGATCTTCGGCAGGAAGCCGACGATGCGCTCGACGTCCGGCATGAAGCCCATGTCGAGCATGCGGTCGGCCTCGTCGATGACCAGGATCTTGGCGTCGGCAAGCAGGATCTTGCCGCGCCCGAAGAGGTCGAGCAGGCGGCCGGGCGTCGCGATCAAGACGTCGACGCCACGGTCCAGGCGCTGCTCCTGCTCGGTGAAGGAGCTACCGCCGATCAGCAGGGCCCAGGTCAGCTTGTGATATTTGCCGTAGCGCTCGAACGATTCGGAGACCTGGGCGGCCAGCTCACGGGTCGGCTCCAGGATCAGAGAGCGCGGCATGCGCGCCCGAGCCCGCCCGCTGGCGAGGATCTCGATCATCGGAAGTGTGAACCCGGCAGTCTTGCCCGTGCCGGTCTGGGCACAGCCGAGCACGTCGCGGCCCATCAAGATTTGTGGGATAGCTTGTTCCTGAATCGGCGTGGGCGTTTCATAGCCCGAGTCGGCAATTGCCTTCAGGATCTCTGGACTGAGTCCAAGATCAGAGAATGTCATACAGTTTGGTGTCTTTTCGGAAATGGTCGACTGCTACTTGCTGAGAAGTGTCAAGTCACTCGTCGCGAAAATAGGGCCTTGCGCGCTCTTGTCAACCGAAAGCCCTGATTTACCGCGAGAACTCAGGCTCTAGTTCGCACTTTGGGACTTAAATTTCGTTAAGTGCGCGGGATTCGCAACAAAAATCGCATCCAGAGGCTGGCCCGGACCAGATGGAGCGGGGCCTAAGGTACCTGAAGGAGGCAGATAGCCCAGGGCAATCGCATTTCAGAAATTTGCGAGGAGTGATGTGAGATAGTCGTTGTTCCATGCGGCTATCTTGAATTTGGCGCGTAACGACTCCTTTCTCGGATCTTTTCGCAAGACGTTGAGTGCCATGTGGCGAAGGACGGCGAGGTTCTGTGGCCCATTGTCCTTGCGGGCTCTGTGGCGATCTTCGTCCATTTGGACATCGAGGCACCAGTGCAGCCGGTTTTCCACGCCCCAATGAGCACGGGCAACGGCATTGAAGTGGCCGGCCGTGAGCGTCTGGCTGAGCAGGTAGTAGGCGGTCTCGGTGGAGGTCTTCTCGGCGCTCTCTCGGACCCGGGTGACTTTGGCGATAGCCCTCAGCCCTGGCCATTGATGCCGCTCTTGCAGCCAGTCGATGTGGGTCGAGACGACGGCGGTGCGGGTCTCGATCCGGCCATGATCGCCATCAACCGTGGTGTTGGCAGTCATGGCCTCGGCTTTCGGGTCGTCGAGGAAGGTCCCGACGTCGTCATGCAGCGTGCCTTGATTGCCCTTTAGCGCCATGGCGTAGTCGCCGCCTTGCTCGATGATCTGCCGGGCGATCTCACGCTGGCAATTGAGCGCGTCGACGGTCACGATCGTCCCTTTGAGGCTCAGTAGTCTCAAGAGCTTGGGCACGGCGGTGATCTCGTTGGACTTGGCATCGGTGGCTATCTGCGCCAGCACCAGCCGCTGATCGCAGCCCCAGGCCGAAACCATGTGCAAGGCCGACTTGCCGCTTGCCTTGTCGAACGATCGCCGTACCACCTTGCCGTCGATTGCGATGACCCCTTGGCAGGTCTTCGAAAAGCGCGCCATGAAGCGCTGGAAGCACGCCCCGAACTGCTCTGGATCAAGCAGCCGGAACACCCGGCTGAAGGTGTCGTGGCTCGGCGCACCATGCTCGAGCTTGAGAAACTCCCGCAGAAACGGCTCCTTCTCCCGCGCGAAGATCGCCATATCCACCGCCGTCTGACCGCCTGACAGGACCGTGCATAAGGCTATCATCAAGATCTCCAGCAGATCGTGACGCCCGGCATTGCCGCTCCGCGGGTCCTCGAGATCTTCAAAGCACTCCCAAAAGCCATCCATCGCCGCCTCCATCCGTGAAACCAGACGAAGAACGGGTAGAATCGATTCGCACCAAAACCACAAGACCCCGCGAAAAGGTCAACACATTTCGAAATGCGATTCCCCTGGCAGATAGCCCTTGCGTTCCCGCGCGATGGCGCGAGTCTGACGACAAGCGCTTGTCTGACGACAAGACAGTGGCTTTGGCCGGAGGATCCATGGTCGAACCAAACACCCTGGCCCTGTTGCCCGGGCTGCTTTGCGACGAGGCTCTCTGGCGCGCCCAGATCGATGCCCTGGGGGCGAGTGTCGAGTGCCACGTGGCGGATTTCACGACCCAGAGCAGCATCCCGGCGATGGCGGCTTCGGTGCTCGCCATGATGCCGGGAAGGTTCGCGCTTGCCGGGCTTTCCATGGGCGGATACGTGGCGCTAGAGGTGATGCGCCAGGCACCTGAGCGGGTCTCCCGCCTGGCCCTGCTCGACACCAGCGCGCGGCCCGATACAGCGGAGCAATCCGAACGGCGCAGGGGGCTGATCGAGCTGGCCGAGCGTGGCAGTTTCAAGGGCGTAACACCCCGCCTTCTGCCACTGCTGGTGCACGCGGCGCGGCTGGAGGATGCGGTCCTGATCGACGATGTGGTCGCGATGGCCGAACGGATCGGGCAGGCGGCCTTTTTGCGTCAGCAGAAGGCCATTCTGGCGCGCGCCGATAGTCGCCCTACTCTGGTCACCATTGGCTGTCCGACCCTGGTGCTCTGCGGACGCCAGGATGCTTTGACGCCGCTCGACTGCCACACCGAAATGGCCGCGGGCATCGCCGACGCCCGTCTCGCGGTGATCGAGGACAGTGGCCACCTGCCGCCGCTCGAACAGCCACAAGAGGTCAACGCACAGCTGCGGGCTTGGTTGGGGGTTTGAGACTCTTCGCCTTGTCTATGGGATCGTGACGTGATGATGGGATCGTGACGTGATGGTGCCTGGCTTAGCGTCCGGCTCGGAATGAGTCGTTTGAATTCAACAAGAAAATCAGCGCTCTCCTACCAGGCGCTAAGGTGTTCACACATCTGTACAACGATTTTGGTCGCTTTTTCTGCTATCCGAACCCGCCCGTCACCCCGGACAAGCAGCCCCCGGGTCCGGCCAGAGGCCGGCCCGAGGACAGGCTCCGCCGCGCGGATCCGGGGTCCATGATAAAGCAAGACTCGGTCTTCGAGATGGACCCCGGATCTGCGGCGCTCCGCGCCTTGTCCGGGGTGACGAAATCGATTCAAATTTGGCCTGACAATTAGGCGGATCGTCGGGTTCAGTCGCGCTCGGGCCGATCGCGCTCCATTTCGAAGATGTCCTTCACGAAGGATCTGGATTTCCATCCCGGTTCGGGAGGACTGTGACCCTCCCGGGGCGCGTAGACGGACGGTTCCCGCGACGCCATTTCCGGGATGTAGCGCGGGCAGTTGGTGAAGATGTGGTCCACGGTGACGCGCAGCAGGCGTTTGGCCCCTGGCAATCCGGCAATCGCCTCGGATGATTCGTCAATCTCGGCACGCCCATTGATGCGAAGACGCGCCGACCCGTCGAATAGTTTGCCGTCGAACCGGATGAACAGCAGGCCGACCCGTGGATTGCGCATGATGTTGCCGAGGCTGCGATACATCCGGTTGCCGTCGTAGTCGGGCCAGACCAGGACATTCTCGCCGACCGCCCGCACGAACCCCGGTTCGCCGCCCTTGAATGAACAATCGCTGCTCTCCGGCGAAGCGGTCGCCAGGAAGAAGAATGGCGAGGTCCCGATGAAATCTCGATCTCCCTCACTAAACGTCGTCCGCATACGATGGTCCTCGAGCCGGTCTGGTACCGCCCGGCCTTCGTAGCGATCCTGAAGTTCCCTCATCCCCGGATGATAGAAATCCATCGCGCCGCTCTCCTCCAAAATTCTTCGAGCTTGCAGCGGCAATGGCGCGCCAATTGGTTCAAAACAAGCGCGGTGGTTGCCTGAAAAGACCTATGCCACTAGCATTTCTGAGAACCTCGTCGGGGCGATCATCGGCCCGTCGAAACCGCCGATAAGGGGAATCCTATGTCAGCATTCGAAACCGCGACCAAATTCTTCCATGCCTGCGAGTCACTGGAAGGCTGGGAGGGATGCAAAGCCTACGTTGCGGCCAGGGCTGAATTTTCCGGGCAATGCGAGCCACTCGTGGACGTTCATACTGTGGAGGACTACCGCGCATGGATGGCCGGACTGGGGAGTGGGCCTCTGAAGGGCTGCTCTTACGAGATCCATAGCGCGTCCTATGACGAGGCCAAGAGGACCGCGGTCTTTTTCGCAACGCTCACAGCATCCCATGTCGGCGAAGGCGGACCGGTTCCGCCGACGAACAAGCAGACCAGGGCCGACTACGTGTACGCGCTCACCATGAACGACGAGGGCAAGGTCGCAAAGATGCGCAAGGTGTGGAACGCGCCCTGGACGCTCAGGGAACTCGGCTGGGCGTAGGCTATTACCCCCGGACCGGGTTGGCGGGAGCCGTTTTGGACAGCCTTCCAACCCGGTGGTTCCGGTCAACCAGTAAGTC
This sequence comes from Trachythela sp. YZ-2020, assembly GCA_016169945.1. NCBI lineage: Eukaryota > Metazoa > Cnidaria > Anthozoa > Malacalcyonacea > Clavulariidae > Trachythela > Trachythela sp. YZ-2020. The sequence goes on from JADLSH010000263.1 coordinate 28,136, forward strand.
AGTAGAAGCTGTCGCCGCTGCCGTTCCGGTCCAGCCGGCGTCGTGGAAACAGCTCGTGTCCGACCTGGTTCAGCAGTTTGCGGAAGGTCCGATCGTGCAGCGATTGGATGCCGGAGGCGCGACCGCTGACAGAGGTCAGATAAATCTCACGGGCGCAGAAGGCGGCTGCGATCTCGACGGTACCGGGACCTTGGGGGTCGGCCACCGTCGCGCTCTCCTGGGCGCGCATGATGTAGGATTCGCCGCATAGCCTCTGGCCGGAGTAGGCGGTGCCCTGGTTCAGCAGGACCACGACCCGATAGGGCGACGGGAAGTTTTCCGGCGCTTGCGAGAAGAACGGAAAGTCCTGGCCCGGATGGGACTGCTCGAGGATCCGGTTTACCACCTGCTCGACCTCGCCCTTGGGCGCGTTGAAGGGATTGCCGATAATCTCCGTCACCATACCGCCCTTGGCGGCAATGTAGTCGAGGGTTTGGATGTCGTAGCTGCCGGTAATGCTGGGTGGGTAGGTCACGACACCGCCGGCCTTGGCGTTTCCTGGGTCGGCCATGAGGGTGCCGGCCACCAATACGCCGGTCATGAGTGACGCAGCCAAGGCCGCGGATACAGATCTTGTCATCGGGGAAACTCCTCCGCTTGTACCGATTGCCGCCTCTCCCTCGCTAGATGTGGCGTGCCGCTGGCGGACGGCAAGAGGCAGGCGAGGCTAAGTCAGCGAAGAGTGATCGCGGTCACACGTCGAGCTGATCAGCTTCGAGGAAACGGGCGTTTTCCTGAATGAAGGCGAAGCGGTGCTCGGCCTTGCGTCCCATCAGCCGTTCGACCGCATCGTGCGCCCGTTTCCGCTCGGCATTGCGGTCGGCGTCGTCGCGGTCGACCAGGACGACGCGGAGCAAGATCCGCTTGCCCGGTGCCATGGTGGTTTCCTTGAGCTGGGCCGGGGGCATCTCGCCCAGGCCCTTGAAGCGACTGACGTCGATCTTGCCGCGGCCGGTGAAGTGCTCGGCCAGCAGCTGTTCCTTGTGGGCATCGTCACGGGCGTAGGCGGTGGTGCCGCCCTGGGTCAGGCGGTAGAGCGGCGGCTGCGCCATGAACAGGCGGCCGGCCTCGATCAGGCCTGGCATCTCGCGATAGAAGAAGGTCATCAGCAGGGCCGCGATGTGGGCGCCGTCGACGTCCGCGTCGGTCATGATGATGATACGCTCGTAGCGCAGCTTGTCCGGGTCGAAACTGCCCCGCGTGCCACTGCCGAGCGCCTGGACGATATCACTGATCTCTTGGTTGCCCTTGAGCTTGTCGGCCGACGCGCTGGCGACATTGAGGATCTTGCCGCGCAACGGAAGGATCGCCTGGGTCTTGCGGTCGCGCGCCTGCTTGGCCGAACCGCCCGCGGAATCACCCTCAACCAGGAAGATCTCGGTCCCCTCGGCACGGGTGTTGGCACAGTCGGCCAGCTTGCCGGGCAGGCGCAGGCGACGGGTCGCCGACTTGCGGCTGAGGTCTCGTTCCTGGCGCTTGCGCAAGCGCTCCTCGGCCCGCTCGATCACCCGTTCGAGCAGCAGGCGCGCGCGCTCCGGGTGACCCGACAGCCAGTGGTCGAAATGATCCTTGAGGCTGGTTTCCACCAGACGCGTGGCCTGGGGACTGGACAGACGCTCCTTGGTCTGGCCCTGGAACTGGGGCGAGCGAATGAACACGGAAATCAGCGCGCAGGCGCCGCCCAGGATGTCTTCGGCGGTGATCTGGCCGGCTTTGCGATTGCCGGTCAGCTCGCCATAGGCCTTGAGGCCGCGCAACAGTCCGGAGCGCAAGCCCTGCTCATGGCTGCCGCCGTCGGGGGTCGGCACGGTATTGCAGTAGGAGTTGAGGAACGCGTTTTCGTCGAGCGGCCAACTCAGCGCCCATTCGACTCGGCCCTCGTCGCCGGCGAACTTGGCCTCGCCGACGAAGGGCTCCGGGGTCAGGGTCTTGCGGCCGTTCAGGCTGGCGTCCAGGAAATCGCCCAGGCCATTCGGGAAGTGCAAGACAGCGCTATCCGGGGTCGCCTCGGCGTCGGTGATCAGATCCGGCGGGCAACTCCAGCGGATCTCGACTCCGCGATAAAGATAGGCTTTCGAGCGGGCCATGCGATAGAGCCGCTCCGGCCGGAAGTGGCAGGCCTGGCCGAAGATCTCCGGATCGGGCCGGAAGCTGACCGTGGTGCCGCGCCGGTTCTGGGTCGGGCCCATGTTCTTGGGCTTCTTGAGCGGTTTGCCTTTGCTGTAGGTCTGTTCCCAGAGCTGGCGGTCGCGGGCGACCTCGACCGACAGCTCTTCGGCCAGGGCGTTGACCACCGACAGGCCGACACCGTGCAAGCCGCCGGAGGTGGCATAGGCCTTGTCGGAAAACTTGGCGCCCGAGTGCAGCGTTGTCAGGATCACCTCCAGCGCCGACTTGTCCTTGTATTTGGGGTGGCGGTCGACCGGAATGCCGCGCCCGTTGTCGCGCACCGTGACCGCGTTGCTGGCGGTCAGTTCCAGTTCGATGCGCGTGGCATGGCCGGAGACCGCCTCGTCCATCGCATTATCCAGGAGCTCCGCCACCAGGTGGTGCAGGGCCCGCTCGTCGGTGCCGCCGATGTACATACCGGGGCGGCGTCGAACCGGCTCGAGGCCTTCCAATACCTCGATGTCCTTCGCCGAATAGTCGCTGCGCTTGGGTGGCAGATCCTGAAACAGGTCCGCTGCGCCACTGCTTCTTGCCGTCACGGGGCCTCGTTTCTTCTGGAGTTGAGCTCGATGCTGTATAGCAGCACGGGGGTCATACAACATCTTGTAGATCAAAGCATCGAGCCGGGTCAAACGCGACCAGATGCCCAGGAACCGAACGCGCGCACTGGCTGCAGGCCCTTACCGTCAGTCATATCTGGCAAGCCGCAGGGCACCGTCAATAGCCTGATCGCGCCATTTCTTTCCGGAGCTTCCAGGGGTTAAGGTGGTTACATGGATCGAACCGAGAAATCCGACGAGGCGATAAACCCGGATCAGCCGGCCGGGCGGGGCTCGCGGGCGATGCCCCAGGCCGAGCCTCGGGCCGAGCCTCCGGCTGTGCCCCGGGGTGAGCTCGCCATCCGCACCCTGGCCATGCCTGGCGATGCCAATCCCAACGGCGATATCTTCGGCGGCTGGGTGCTCTCGCAAATGGACATCGCCGGTGGGATCACCGCTTTCGACCGAGCTTCGGGCCGGGTTGCCACGGTGGCCGTGGATGCCATGACCTTTCACCGGCCGGTCTACGTCGGTGACGTGCTCTGCGTGTATGCCGAGATCCTGACGATCGGCCGGACTTCGATTACCGTCCAGCTCGAGGCCTGGGCATCGCGGGCGCGCCGCGACGACCAGGAGACCCAGCGCCGGGCCGACCGGCGCGAGAAGGTGACCGAAGGCCTGTTCACCTTTGTTGCCATCGATCGACAGGGGCGGCCGCGACCGGTGCCGCCGAGGGAGTCGCCATGAGACGTCTGCTTGCTACTCTGCTGTTTTTGACGACTGTTCTGTCCATTTGGGGAGCACCCGAGGGCTCAGCCCGAGCCGGAGAGGCCGATGTGGTGGCCGTTGAAGCAAACGGGGAGGGGGCGGGCAAATGGCGGTTCCACGTCACGGTCGCGCACGGCGACACCGGCTGGGACCACTATGCGGACAAATGGGATGTCGTCGCACCGGACGGGCGCCTGCTCGGGACGCGGGTTTTGGCGCATCCGCACGAGAACGAACAGCCTTTCACCCGCTCGCTCGGTGGCGTGATGATTCCCGAGGACGTCACCGAGGTCGTCATCAGAGCCCACGATTCGGTGCATGGCGACGGTGGCAAGCAATACCGGGTGAATTTGAAGAAGTAATCGCTGGCCGCCCGGGCCGCGAACAAAGGCGTCAGGGTGCCAACGACCCGTTTAGGTGCAATATTTCAAATAAACTTAAAATTACTTTGAATTTTGTCTAATTTTGTTAAAACATTATTTGATTTTCTCAAGAAAATATAATGTAAAACTAAAGATTTTATTTATATCATCTGGTCTATTATTCTGAACAATTCACAACTGTTCAGGTGTCGACCATGGATCCTCGTGCACTGATCGATATTATCGGGACCCACGAGAAATGGCTTGTCGAGCCGTCGAAGGGCACGCGGGCCAATTTGGCCCTGGCTGATCTTCGCGGTTTTGAGTTCAGCAGCTGCAACTTGCGATCCGCAAAGCTGGTCGGGGCCAACCTGGAGGCATGCGACGTCTCCAACGGCGATCTTCGCGACGTCGATGGATTCGGCGCCTGCTTCGCTCGGGCCGATCTGACCGATAGCGATTTGTCGCGGGCGGATCTGCGCGGGGTTTGTTTTCGCGATGCCAAGCTGCACGGTACGATATTGCTCAATGCGGACCTCCGGCGCGGCACGCTGCTCAACGCAAACGGCGACGATGTCCGAAGCCTGGCGGCGGATATGATCGAGGCCGACCTGGAGGAGGCGGATCTGCGCCATGCCAATATGGTCGCAGCGGACCTGTCGGGCGCGTCTCTGATCAATGCCAACTGCAGTGGGGCGCTGATGAATGAATGCCGTCTCGAGGCGACGCGGCTGGACGGTGCAAATCTGGAGAAGGTGAATCTACGCAATGCCAATCTGACAAAGGCAAGCCTGGTCGGCGCCAATCTCTGTGGCGCCAACTTGGCTGGAGCGGACCTTGAAGGCGCCGTGCTCGAGGGCACCAACCTAGCGGGCGCGATCTTGACCGATGCCAATCTGACCGGCGCATTGACCGAAGGCGCAATCGTTTCGCAAGAACCGGAGACGGATGACGAATTGATCGCCGAGATGCTGGTGAGCCACAAGCTGTGGGTCGAAAGCAGCGGGAGCCAGGGCTGCCGATGCGATCTGCAAAATCGAGACCTGAGGACGTGCGACTTCAAGGCGGCTCTGCTCAATGGCGCGAATTTGCGCGGTGCCAATTTGGCCGGCGTCGACCTGACCTCCGGAAGCTTCATCATGGCGGATCTGTCGGGCGCGATGCTCGACCGGGCCAAGCTCAAAGGGGCGATCCTCGATGGCGCGAACCTGCGCGGCGCGAGCTTGGTGGGCGCAATCCTGATCGATGCGCGGGTCATTCCGGTTTCCCTGATGGACGAGCGCGGCCAGCCGACCGGGCGGGCTTGGCCGACCAACCTGTCCTGCACTAATCTCACCTCCGCGGTCTTGTCCGGAGCCTCCATGCGCTGTGCCAATCTCACCGATGCCAACCTTCGTCAAGCCGACCTGCGTGGTGCCGACCTGGCAGACGCGCGCCTGATGGGAGCGGTGCTGGACCTGGCAAAGATCGATGGCACGATCCTGCCGGATCTATCGGAGATTGCCGCCGCCTGAAGCGCGGCGGAGTTACCAGATGGTCCAGGCAATGACTGCGGCTAAACCCGCGATGATCATGAGCTCGAGCATGAGAATCCCTGTCTTCTTCTCGGCATGAGGCTTTAGAGATCGAACGATTGGCGATGATTTGAAGTGACCGCGATCACACTCGCGCGCCTCTACATCTGCCGAAAGGTGCGGCCCATCGAGCATGGACCACGAGGTTAGAGGTCTTGTGGGGCGACTTATCCAAACGGATGGGAACCATCCGTTCGGGTTGCAGCTCTAGCGATGCGGCCCGATTTTCTTGCGCATCACCTGCGATGTAGCGATCGGATCATAGCCGAGGCTGCCGTAGAACGCGCGGTCCTCGTCGCGGTGAAGCTGTGACGCGAACACGATCGAGGCGAAACCCTGGCCGGCTGCCCAACGCTTCGCGGCTGCCATGAGGCGCCTTCCGATCCCGGTTCTGCGCCGGGTGCGGTCCACGACCAGGGCTTGGACGACCGCCTCGGGCGGCTTTTCGAGCGCGGGCCGGGCGTAGGCGTGGAGAAAACCGAGCGGGTGCGCGCCGAGTTCGCCGACCACCAGTAAGTGGCCGGGCATGGCGGTGACCGCTGCGAAACGCTGCCGAACCTCCTCTAGTGTGGTGGATTTGAAGTTCCTCCGATTATCGGGGCTGGCACCGTGAGGAACTTCAAATCCATAAACCACACTAGAAACAATAGCTTGCTAGTGTCCTGATCGAATCAGAAGTTCGTCGGGCGCTTGCCATCTGATACAACGAACTTCTGATTCGGGACACTAAGTCGAGATCGTAGCCGTGCTGGTCGAGCGAGATCTTTACGCGCGGTAGGTCTTGGGCGGTCATTCTGCGAATCCGGAGTGATGCGCCGCTTATGCCATGCTCCGCAGATTTGGTTCCAGGTTAGAACGCTCGATCCTGAGCGGTCTATCGGGCAAGGGCGTGGTCAGCGCGTGGCGATTTCTGGTCTTCGTGGGCTTTCGGGCTCACGACCGGTCAGCTTGACTTGGGGCTGAATCCGTAAGCCGAGGCCGTGACCCAGTCGATCAGCTTTTCCTCGGGGAGCGGGCGGCTGAAGTGATAGCCCTGACCCAGGTCGCAGCCGAGACTGTGCAGCAGGCGGACGTGCTGTTCGCACTCGACCCCTTCCGCGACCACCTTGAGGCCGAGATTGTGCGCCAGATCCACGGTCGAGCGCACGATCACCGAGTCGCTTTCGTTCTCGGTCATCTGCATGACGAAGGACTTGTCGATCTTGAGCTCGTCGACCGGCAGGCGTTTCAGGTAGGCCAACGAGGAGTAGCCGGTCCCGAAGTCGTCGATCGAGAGGCGGACACCCAGGTCGTGGATCCGCTCAACCACCCGGAGCGCGCTCTCGGGGTCGACCATAATCGCGCTTTCGGTGATCTCGAGCGTGACCCGCTCGGGCTCGACCGACCATTTGGCGAGACTTCGGGCGATCTGCTCGGGCAGGGCCCTTTCGTGCAGGTTCCTGGTCGAGAGGTTGATCGCGATGCCGAGGTCGAAGTCTCGCCGTCGCCAATCGGCGATCGCCGCCAGCGCGGTCTCGAAGGCCCAGTGGGTCAGGGGCTCGATCAGGCCGGTCTGCTCGGCGTGACGGATGAACTCGTCCGGGGGCACCTCTCCGTGCTCGGGATGCTGCCAGCGCACCAGGGCTTCGAGGCTGACGATCCGCAGACTCTGCAGGTCGATTTTGGGCTGGAAGTGGAACGACAGGTCATCGTTCTCGATCGCCTTTCGAAGCTCGCCGGTCAGGGTCAAATGGCGCACGCTGTTGTGGTCGTTGCTCGGGTCATACAGCACCACGCCGCTTTGTTTCTGCTTGGCGGTATACATGGCGACATCGGCGGCCTGTAGCAGCTTCTGGGCATCGTCGCTGTGGTCCGGGTAGAGGGCGATGCCAATGCTGAGCCCGACTTCCAGGGATAGGCCATCGACCACATCCAGGCTCCGCTCCAGCGCCTCCGCGATCCGCTCGGCAACACGCTGGGCTCGGGCGAGATCGCTGACCGCGGGCAGTAGGATGGCGAACTCGTCGCCACCGAGCCGGGCTATGGTGTCGGTCCGCCGGATCGGCTCGGACATGCGGCGGGCCACCTCTTGCAAGACCAGGTCGCCGACGTGGTGGCCGAGGGTATCGTTGATGTCCTTGAAGCGGTCCAGGTCGATCAGCAGGAGCGCCAGCGGCTTGCGCTCCCGCAGGGCGAATTCGAGGGCGTGCTCCAGCCGGTCGATCAGCAGCACGCGATTGGGCAGGCCGGTGAGCGCATCGTGCAGGGCTTGGTGCTCGAGCTCTTGTTGCTGCGCGCGCCGCTCGGTGATGTCACGCACGATCGCGATGAAGAGACGTGCCTCGTCGTGCCAGGTCTCGGTGAGCGACAGCTCGAGCGGAAAGCTCGACCCGTCCCTGCGCTGGCCTTCGGTCTCGCGATTGCCCTGCCAGATCGGAATCGGGCTGGCCTCGCTCGAGGCTTGCGCGCGCACCAGCGGTAGCCAAGCCTCCAGAGGGCTGTCCTCGATATCGCTCTGTTCGGCGCCAAAGATGCGCAGCGCCCCGCGGTTCGCCATGCCGATCCGGCCGTCCTGCCGGATCGTCAGGATCCCATCGGAGCTGTTCTCGACGATGTTGCGCATCAGCGCATCGGTCCGCCGCAGCTCGACCCCTTGCAGCCTGGCGAATTCCGCGCGGTTCTGGCTCTGGAGGAACTGCAGACGCCGGCTATAGTCCTCAAGGAGCGTGTGTGGCGCCTTGGTCATCGGGTCGAGAGAGTGCATGTCAATCGGAACCGCGTTTTCAGGTGCGATTCAAGAGTCTAGCGGCCAGTCCCGACCGAAAGGTTAAGATCGGCATCGGCCAAAAAGAGAACCGCCGGCTCCTCGGGGCGCCGGCGGCTCCATTCAGCCAGGACCGAGGCCTCGGTCCCGTCTCCAGGACGACAAGTCCTCAGGACGAGTAGTACATCTCGAACTCGATCGGATGCGGGGCGGTCTCGAAGTTGGCGTTCTCCTCCCACTTGAGCTCCATGTAGCCTTCGATCTGGTGTTTGGTGAAGACGTCGCCGGCCAGCAGGAAGTCCTGGTCCTCGGCCAAGGCATCGATGGCATCGCGCAGGGAGCCGCAGACCGTCGGTACGCCCGATAGCTCCTCGGGCGGCAGGTCGTATAGGTTCTTGTCCATCGGATCGCCCGGGTGGATCTTGTTGCGGATGCCGTCGAGGCCGGCCATGAGCAGGGCGGAACAGGCCAGGTAGGGATTGGCCGTCGCGTCCGGGAAGCGAACCTCGACCCGCTTGGCGTTGGGACTGGCGCCGAAGGGGATCCGGCAAGAGGCCGATCGATTGCGGCTCGAATAGGCCAGCAAGACCGGCGCCTCGTAGCCGGGGACCAGACGCTTGTAGCTGTTGGTCGTCGGGTTGGTGAAGGCGTTGATGGCCCGGGCGTGCTTGATGATTCCGCCGATGTAGTAGAGCGCCATTTCGGATAGGCCGGCATAGCCTTCGCCGGCGAAGCTCGGCTGGCCGTCCTTCCAGATCGACTGGTGCACGTGCATGCCGGAGCCGTTATCGCCGAACACCGGCTTGGGCATGAAGGTCGCGGTCTTGCCGTAGGAGTGGGCGACGTTGTGCACCACGTACTTGTAGATCTGCATATTGTCGGCGGTGCGCAGCAGCGTGTCGTACTTCAGGCCCAGCTCGTGCTGCGAGGGCGCGACCTCATGGTGGTGCTTTTCCATGGTCAGGCCCATCTCGGCCATCACGCTGACCATCTCGGCGCGCAGGTCGGTTCCGGAATCGACCGGAGGCACTGGGAAGTAGCCGCCCTTGGCCGGCGGACGATGGCCCATGTTGCCTTCGTCGAAGGAGGTGCCCGAGTTGTAGGGCCCTTCTTCGGAATCGATCTTGAAGAAGCTGTGATTCATGTCGGCTCTGAAGCGGACGTCATCGAACACGAAAAACTCGGCTTCCGGACCGCAGATCACGGTATCTCCGATGCCGGTCGACTGAACATAAGCCTGGGCCTTGCGCGCGGTCGAGCGAGGATCGCGCTCGTAGTCCTGGCCGGTCGAGGGTTCGAGCACGTCGCAGAACAAAATCAGCTGCGGCTGGGCCGCAAAGGGGTCCATCACAGCGGTCGAAAGGTCGGGGCGCAGCTGCATGTCGGATTCGTTGATCGCCTTCCAGCCGGCAATCGAGGAACCGTCGAACATGATCCCTTCGGCCAGCGCCTCCTCGTCGACCGCATCGACGTACATGGCGAGGTGCTGCCACTTGCCGCGCGGATCGGTGAAGCGATAATCGACATACTTGACGTCGTTTTCCTTGATCAGTTCCAGAATTTTGGTCGGGTCGGACATTGATTTGATCCCGTTGCTCGTGGTGGAGAGGTTTTGCTGGGTGGTGTGTGTCTGGGCGAGGCTATTCCGGGCTGAGCACTGCTTGCCGCTAGTGGTTAAGGGCGGTCAGAGGGCATCGCCGCCGCGCTCGCCGGTGCGGATCCGGATCGCCTCGTCGACGCTGGTGACGAAGATCTTGCCGTCGCCGATCCGGCCGGTTTGGGCAGCCTGCTGGATCGCCTCGACGGCCCGCTCGGCCAGGGCATCGTCGAGCACGACCTCGACCTTGACCTTCGGCAGGAAGTCGACCACGTACTCGGCGCCCCGGTACAGCTCGGTGTGCCCCTTCTGCCGGCCGAAGCCCTTGGCTTCGGTCACGGTGATACCCTTGATCCCGACTTCGTGGAGCGCTTCCTTCACTTCGTCGAGCTTGAAGGGCTTGATAATCGCTTCGATCTTTTTCATCGCATCCGCCAATTCCTGGTCAGAGGGCCATATTGGATCGAACAGCGGCCCCACTTGGGGGCAGCTGTCCACGCCTCGTTCAATGGGCATTAGCACGAGGTGTGCCAACGCGCGTGACCGACGAATTTTCAGCTCTAGTCCAGGAATTTTGGGCCTGGAGCCGACCGGATCGATGACGAAACGCCCAAAAAATGGGCAACACTTGTCAAATCTGCTCAATCAGGCGCCAGAATAGGCTGCAAGCAGGTGAGCAGCGGTGCGTCACGCCAGAAGGTCGCGCATCCGCCCGACGGCATCGCGGATGTTCTCGACAGAGTTTGCGTAGGAGAGCCTTAGATAGCCCTCTCCGTGCTGTCCGAAGCTGGTGCCGGCGACGGTCGCGACCCCGGCCTCTTCCAGCAGGCGGACTTCGAGCGCCTTGGCGGTCAGGCCGGTTTCGGTGATGTTCGGGAACGCGTAGAACGCGCCGGCCGGCTCGATGCAGGAGACCCTTGGCACCGAGGCCAACTCCTCGCGCACCACCTGCCGGCGCGCCGCGAAGGCGCTCATCATTGCATCGACTTCGTCCTGCGGCCCTTCGAGCGCCGCAATGCCGGCATACTGGGCCGCGGCGTTGACGCAGGAATGGCAGTTGATGGCGAGTCGGGTCGCGTGGTCGATAAGGCCTTTCGGCCAGACCCCGTAGCCAAGCCGCCAGCCGGTCATCGCGTAGGTCTTGCTCCAGCCGTCGAGCAGGATCACCCGCTCGGCGATCGAGGGATAGGACAGCAGGCTTCGATGGCGCCGTCCGTCGTACAGCATGCGGCTGTAGATCTCGTCGGACAGGACCGTCACCTTGGGATAGGCCTCCAGGCCGGCGACCAGACGCTCGAGCTCCTCGGGCGGCGTGACCCCGCCGGTCGGGTTGGCCGGGCTGTTGAGGATCAGCAGGCGCGATCGGTCGTTCAGTCGCTGCAGCACGTCCTCGGCGGAGAACGCAAAACCGTTGCGCTCCTCGAGCGGGATCGGAATCGGCGTCGCGCCGGTGAAGGCGATCACCGAGCCGTAGATCGGGAATCCGGGATCTGGATAGAGGATCTCGACCCCCGGCTCACCGAACATGACCATGGCGAAATACATCGTCACCTTGCCGCCCGGCACGATCAGCAGCTGCTCCGGATCGACCGTCACCCCCTGTCGCCGCTGCAGATCGGCCGCCACCGCTTCGCGCAGGGGCGGGATGCCGTTGGCGGCGGTATAGCCGTGATGGCCGTCGCGCAGCGCTTTCACGCCGGCCTCGACGATGTGCTCCGGGGTTCGGAAGTCGGGCTGTCCGATCCCAAGGTTGATGATCGAGCGGCCCTGAGACGCTAACAGATTGGCGCGGGCCAGCACCTGGAACGCGGTCTCGGTCTGCAATCGGGGAATTCCGGACGCCACTTCGAACAAGGCTCGGGTCCTTTCCTAAAGGCCAGGAGCGGTATCTCACCGGTCGTGCCAGCCTATCGCGCCGACCGGTTGCGGATCAATCCGCTGGCCGGCGCTCGGCCTTGCGAGTTTGCTTGACGTCGCCTTGCCGGTGCGGATAAACACCCTGGCCCAGAGGCGGCCTTCGCGATAGGCTGGCTTCGATCTTGGCAAGTGGTGGCTGTAGCTCAGTTGGTTAGAGCGCCTGGTTGTGGTCCAGGAGGTCGGGGGTTCAAGTCCCCTCAGCCACCCCAAGCCAGCGAGCTTTCGACACCCCAATCGACCTTCAACATCTAGGGAAGCCCACACCTGGGCATGCCGAGGTACGATCTCGGTACCGTGGACCGCAGGTGTTGTTTCGGCCGATGCCCGGCGGCCCGGCTTGCCGGTCCGGGCGGGCATCGCTATGGTGGCGGCCACAGGATCAAGCCGTCTGGGATTAGCGAAATATGCTCTCGGTTTACCGGGGTTTTTGCGCCGCCGCACTGTTTCTGCTCGGGGTGACTTTTGCCGGATCGCCGGCGTCGGCCGCGAGCTACGAGGAGGGCCTCCGCGCCTTCGATGGCACGGACTATGACCTGGCCTACGAGATTTGGAAGCCTTTGGGCGAGGCCGGCGACGCCTTGGCCCAATACAGCCTGGGCAAGCTCTTCGAGGCCGGCGGCGGTGGCATTCAACAGGACTTCGGCGAAGCCCAGTTCTGGTATCGCAAGGCGGCCGAGCAGGGGGTTCCGGCGGCGCAGAACAACCTGGCCTTGATGCATGCCCAGGGGCGCGGCGTGCAGCGCAGTGTCGAGCAGGCGATCGAGCTGTGGTACGAAGCCGCGAAGAGCAATCATCCCATGGCGCAATACAACCTCGGCCTGGCCTACTTGCGTGGCGAAGGCCTGGTCAAGGACGAGCGCGAGGCGGCGGCCTGGTTCCGCCGATCGGCCGATTCGGGTTTGCCCGAGGCGCAATATGCCGTCGGCCAGATGAATCGCCTGGGACTGGTACTGCCGAAGGACGCCGGGCTGGCGCTGGCCTGGTACCGAAAAGCTGCCGATCAGGACCATAAGGAAGCGAACGTTCAGGTTCAGATCCTCGAGGCCAATGGGGTGACGCTCGGAGACATCGGGCCCCCGGCGATTTCGCCGCAAGCGCTGAAGACCCCCGCGGCGGTTGCCGCGGCCAATGCAAAGGCCAAGGCGGAGGTGGAAGCCAGGGCCAAGCTCTTGGCCGAAGCGGAGGCAAGAGCGCAGGAAGAGGCGAAAGTCGCTGCCGTGGCGGCCGAAAGCGCAGCGCCCGCCGAGGAGGCCACGGCGGGTACGGCGGCGCCGACGGAGGATCCAGCCCCCGAGGTTGCGGAGGTCGACCAGCCTGCCGTCGAACCGGAGCCGGTCGACCCCGATGGGCCGGCCTTCACCGCCGCGCAGTCGGTTGCCGTCCAGGCTGCCGGTGAGGCGCCAGTCACCGATACAGCGACCATGGCCGCCAAGGACGAACAGGAGCCGATGGCAGCCGAGGCGGAGCCGCCGGCCCGGGCGAAGAGTGATCAGGAAGAGCCCAAGGTCGCCGAAGCACCCGCGGTCACGCTCGCGGAGGCGCCGGTGACACCAGCAGCAATCGAGGCTCAGGCGACGGCCGGCGATCCGGATCAAGCCACGGCCGCGGCACAGACGGCGGCGGCTGTTGCCGCGCCGTCCGACTCGGGCGCCGCCGGGCCCCCGGTCAAGGTGTGGATCGCCTCCGCCACGAGCGAGGACGAGGGCCTGAAATTCTGGCAAGAGACCCAAGGCAAGCATCCGGACCTGTTTTCCGGCACGCAAGGTGAAGTGGCCAAGGTCGACTATGGGCAGGGCTCCACCTTCTTCAGGCTGCTCGCTGGGCCGGTTCCTTCGCGCGAAGCGGCGCTCGTCCTTTGCAAGGAGCTGCGCGCGCGCGATCCCGGCGCCTTCTGCAAGATTCAGAAGAATTGATCCTCCGCCGATTTGACCAGCGGCTCCAACCTTCGAGGTGAGGCCAACCCTTGAGATGAGAACGGCATGACGCGAGGCCCGTCGATCAAATCCAGGCTGCGGAACGGTGAACCCGTGATCGGCTGTTGGTTGTGGCTGTTCAATTCGATGTCGGCCGAAATCGTGGTACAGGCCGGCTACGATTTCGTCATGATCGACCGGGAGCACGGCGTCGGCGCTCTGCTCGACTCCGTCCCACTGCTTCAGGTCGCCTCCGGTAACGCCTGTGCCGGCATGATGCGCCTGCCCAGCAACGATCCGGTCGAGGTCAAGCGGGCCCTGGATATCGGTGTGTCGGGTGTTATGATTCCCAACGTCAACACGGCCGCTGAAGCGGAGGCGGTGGTCCAGGCATGCCGCTATCCGCCCAAGGGGCAGCGCGGCATGGCGACCGCGGTAATTCGCGGCTCGGGCTACGGCGTCAACGCACAAGACTACATCCGCGACATCGACAACGAACTCCTGATCATCTGTCAGATCGAAAGCCGCGAGGCGGTCGAGAACGCCGCCGAGATAGCGGCGGTCGAGGGGGTCGATCTGCTGTTCATCGGCCCCTACGACCTGTCGGCCAACCTCGGCTTCCTGGGACAGCCGGACCATCCGGACGTGCGTGCCCAGATCGGCAAGGTCGAGCGGGCCGCGCAGGCTGCAGGCAAGGCGCTCGGCTGCATTGCCACGCCGGAGCGCGACGAGGCCGCGCTGGTCCGAGCCGGCTACGGATTCCTGCTCTGCGACGGCGACATCGTCCTGCTGCGCGACACCGCGCGCGCTAGCGTCGCACGGCAGCGAGCGATCATCGACAGTGTTCGAGGCTCCTAATCCCGCTGACGCTCCACTCCATAATGAACGGCCAAGTAATCCAGTAGGCGCGCCATCGTTGCCTCGTCCTGCTCCGGCATGCCCTGCTCTTCGACCATCCACTGGATCGACTCTGCCCAGGACTCACGGTCGAGACCCTGCTGCTTAACGATCATCAGGGAGTGACAGGCCGAACAAAGGCCGTGAACCTCTTCGCGGCCGTCGCCCCTGGGCAGCCCATCCCAGTCATCATCGTCGGTGCTCCGGGCCGGACCCGGCAGGAGCAGGAGCGCCAGGACGACACTTGCTGCAGCGGGCAACCGCAGACGCCAAAGACTCACGCGGCCACCGTCACAGCGATCCGGTGCAGCGAGTTGTTCAGATATCCCTTGGGGTTCCAGGCGATGGCAAAGGGCTGCATGACGCTGTCCTGATCGATTGCCCTTGCCCAAATCTCATAGTAGCCGTGCGAGGGGAAGCTCACGCGGGTGCGCCACTGCTGCCAGGAATAGGGATTGGGCGGGGCATCGAGATCGGCCTCCATCCAGGTTGCGCCGAAGTCGATCGAGACCTGCAGGCTCTTGACCGCCCGGTCACCGGCCCAGGCCTGCCCGCGCACCTCCAGGCTCGGCTCGCTGATCGTCCGGTTGGTTTCCGGGAAGGTGATGAGTGATTTGACCGGCATCGATTCGATAATTCGAAAATCCTTCTTTTCGACCTTTTCGCCGGGTTCCACCGGGTGGTCGGGCACGCGGTAGGAGGTGCCGGTCATTTTCGGCCCATCATGGACCACGTCGCGCAGCTGGATGCGTCTCAGCCATTTCTGCGAGGTCGAGCCGGGCCATCCGGGACAGATGGTCCGGACCGGAAAGCCGTTGAGGGCTGGTAGGGCCGCGCCGTTCATCTCGAAGGCGATCAGGGAATGAGGCTCCATGGCCTTGGCGACCGGCACGCCGCGCGAAATCGGTAGCTTGTCCGGATCGCCCGACAGGTGGCCGTCCATGCCGTAGTGGGCGGTGTAGACGACGCTGTCCTTGACCCCGGCAGCCCTGAGGACATCGGCGTAGCGCACCCCCGTCCACTCGGCGTTGCCGATTGCGCCGAGGGTCCATTGGTTGCCCTTGGCTGGCGGGTTGAACGCCGCACGGCCGTTGCCGCCGCATTCCACCTGAAGCTTCAGCTTGACCACCTCGAAGTGGCTGCGCAGCTCGTCGAGCGATAGCGAGAGCGGCTGATCGACCAGGCCGTCGACGGTGAGGCGCCAATCGGACGCGTCCATGGCCAGCGCCATGTCGGGCACGACGCCGTTGTTGCGCACAAAATGCCGGTCGTTGGGGGTGACCGGGTCGTCCAGCAGATGGGGTGGCGTCTCCGCGTTGATCGGCCGGTCGTTGAGCAGCGTCAAGCCATCCTTCAGCTTGAACAGGCCGAGTTCGGTTTCCTCGGCGAGCGCGGCCGGGATCAAGCCTGACGGCATGCTGCGGTGGAAGGGGATGGTCGCGCCCAGAACCGCGCCCATGGTGGCGAGGCCGGCGCCCTTCAGAAAGCCGCGGCGATCGTGGTGCGCGACGCGGCCGAAGGCCAGGTGGTCAGCCCGCTCCGGATCTTCCTGATAGAGTTCACAGAGTCCGCGTTCGCGCGTCTTGGTCATGCTTTCCTCCCTTGAGTTTGGCAGCGATCCGGACAGCGATCGGCCCGGTCGCCATTTTGGCGTTGGAAGAAGAAACGCGGATCGCCCTAAGATTATTCCCCAGGAACCAAATCGAGCATCAGGCGTGACAGGGTGCGCTCTCGATGCGGCTGCGCGACAGCGCTATCCGGGTCTCCTGATCGAAGCGGGCGCGCGCCTTGGTGGCGCGATAGACACTTCGGGCGATCACCGCGAAGCGGTCTGGATCCATGCCCTGCGCCAGAACAAAGTAGCCGACCTGTCCGATCTGCCAGGCCGAAGCGCGCAACCGGCCCCGATCGAGAACTGTGAGCTCTTGATCCGTCCCGGCCGCCAGCCAGGTGATGAAGAGGCTGACTCGGCAGCCTCGGGTTCCCCTGTAGGCCGCGTGTAGGAGCGGCGTTCCCGGGCGCGGCTCGATCCGCCGCAGCGAAGCGAGCGACAGACGCGCATCGGCGAGGTCTGGCAGATAGACCCAGGGATCGAGTTGGCCGATGTCCACCGGGATTGCCTCGATGCCCCGTGATCCTTCGGCGAGATGATCGCCCGTCACCCAGGCATCATGCATTGACCGAGCGAGCTGATGCCACTGCGCTCCGTCGGGGCTGTTTGCCGGAAGGGTCCAGGCATGCATGAAGATCGAGCCCGCAACGAAGAGGGCGAGGGCTATTCCTGCAGCCAGCCCGGCCTGGCCTCGCGACACTGTGGAGGCTGACCCGAGTTCGATCGACGGCAGCTCGGCCGCGAGCCGGCCGTAGTCGTCCTGAACCGCCGCTTTGAGCTGGGTGAGGGTCGCGACCTGCCTGGCGAGCCGGGGATCGTCGGCCAGCTCCGAAGCGACGGCCGCCGCGTCACGCGGCGTCAACTCGCCATCGACGTAGGCGTTCAGCTTTTCCTGGCTCGGACGTGACATTACGAACCGGCCTTGCGCTGGTGCGCCGGAGACAGGGCGTAGACGTTGGTATCGGCGATCACCTCGAGCAGACGCGCGCGGGCCCGGCTGATCCGGCTCATCACCGTGCCGACCGGCAGCTGCAGGAAATCGGCGGCCTCTTGATAGGTGAATCCGACGAGATCGACCAAGGCAATGATTTCCTGATGGTTCGGCGAGAGCTTACCGAGCCCCATCCTGACGGTGAGAACCGAGATCAGCCGTTCGTCCTGTGCCACCTCGTCGGCGACGCGAGGCGCATCCTCCGCCTCTTGATCGATCAGCGGCGCCGCCCGGCAGCGACGCCGGTGGTCGAGAAACAGATTGCGCAAAATCTTGAACAGCCAAGCCCGATATGCGGGTCCGTCCCGCGGCACGCGGCCCGCCGATAGGGCCCGCAAAGCGCAGTCCTGCACCAATTCGCGCGACAGCTCGCGGTCGTTGCTCAGGCTCATGGCGTAGCCGAACAGCCGGCCCAGATAGCCTTCCAGGCGCTCCTGCTTGTCAGATCCCATGAACCTTCTCTCGGCCTCTCCGTGGCCCGCGCCCGCCATTGCCTTGCCGAGCCAGGAGCCTACGATAATCGAATCGGGCCGTACGGCAAAGCGGTAGCGGATGGAGTGGCCCTAAAATGGCGCAAAACGAGAGCGGGAAAAACGGCAGGGAGCTGTTGACGGTCGCCCAGATGTACCAGGCCGATCGCGCGGCAATCGACGGCGGGGCCTCCGGTATCGAGTTGATGGAGAACGCCGGCCGGGCGATGGCCGTGGCGGTGACGGCGCGTTGGTCGCCGCGGCCGACCCTGGTGCTCTGCGGGCCGGGCAGCAACGGTGGTGACGGGTTCGTGGTGGCGCGCCGCTTGGCGGCGGCCGGCTGGCCGGTGCGGGTCGCGCTGTTGGGCGCGCCGGAGCGCCTGAAAGGCGATGCGGCGCACCATGCGGCCCTGTGGGAGGGGCCGGTCGAGGCCGCGCGGGCGGATTTGGTGCCGGGCGCCGGTTTGGTGATCGACGGCCTGTTCGGCGCCGGCTTGAGCCGGGCGCTCGAGGGCACCGCCGAGGCGATCTGCCGCGTGGTCAACGACGGCCCGGCGCCGGTCGCGGCGATCGATGTGCCAAGCGGGCTCTCGGGCGATCATGGCTGGCCGCTCGGCGGCCTATGCTTGCGGGCCGACCTGACCGTGACCTTCTTTCGCAAGAAGCCGGGCCATGTGCTCTTGCCGGGGCGTGCTCTCTGCGGCGCGCTGCGGGTGGTCGATATCGGCATCCCCCAGGAGGTGCTGGAGCGGATTGGGCCGGGTGCCTTCGAGAACGCCCCGGCGCTCTGGCAAAGCTTGCTGCCGCGCCGTGGGCCGCAGGACCACAAATACCGCTTCGGTCATGCCTTGCTCGCTGGCGGCGAGGCCATGACCGGGGCCGCCAGGCTGGCGGCGCGCGCGGCGCTTCGCAGCGGTGCCGGATTGGTGACCCTAGGATCCCCGCGCGAGGCTTGGCCGATCTACGCCCTGGATTCGCCCAGCGTGATCGCCCTGCCGCTGGACCGGGCAGCGGACTTCGATGACCTGTTGGACGACCCGCGCCGCAACGCGGTCCTGATCGGGCCGGGCCATGGCGTTTCTGCGGAGACCCGGCGGCGCGCTCTGGCCGCGCTTTCCAGAGGCAAGGCGGTGGTGCTGGACGCCGATGCCCTGACGGTCTTCCAGGACGAACCCGCGGCCCTGTTCCGGGCGATCTCGGGCCCGGTGGTCCTGACCCCGCATGACGGTGAGTTCTCCAGGATCTTTCCGGACCTGGAGGGCGACCGCCTGGAGCGGGCGCGCCAGGCATCGGCGCGGTCCGGTGCGGTGGTCTTGCTGAAAGGCGCGGATACGGTGATCGCGGCGCCGGACGGCCGCGCGGTGATCAACAGCAATGCGCCGCCGGCCTTGGCGACCGCCGGCAGCGGCGATGTTCTGGCCGGCGTGATCCTGGGGCTGTTGGCACAAGGCCTCGAGGCGTTCTGGGCGGCGGCGGCCGCCGCTTGGCTCCACGGCGCCGCGGGCGGACGAGTCGGTACTGGCTTGATCGCTGAGGACCTTCCTCTGGAGTTGCCGAAAATTCTCGCGGAAGTCCTCAAGAAATAACGAAGTTTAGCTAAATCGGATGATTCCGACGTTAACGTATTTTTCATCGCCAGCGAGCATACTGCGAAGGTTCCCTCGTTTCCATCGGTGCAGGTAGCCCAAGGACCCAAAGCGTGTTCGGATTACTGACATTTCGGCGCAAGACGCCGGACGTACGATGCGGGGCCGTGTTCCGGCGGAACGGGCCTGGTGATCTGATTGAGACCGCCAAGGTACTCCAGGTGGAGCCTGATGCCCTGGGGATCCCACATGTCAGCTTTGAGGTCATGATCGAGAAGGTCAAGGTCAAGAACGACAAGTCCACCGTGAAGGCGCGGCGTACCTTGAACTTGAGCACCTTCGCTTCCCACTTCTCCGAGCTGATCAAGGTCTGATCGCCGGGCGAGCGGCCGCTTGCGGTGCGAGGCTTCATCCGGGGCGAGCTTTTTCACCAAACCGATTCTTGAGTAGGTCGCCTGCGCGCGAGCCGCTATAACAGCTTTCAATGAAAGGGTCTGGTCGGATCCAGATTTCAGGCGGTCCGATCGCCCGAAAAAATCGAAGGTATGGCGATGGCGGATAGGGGTGAGCAAAAGGCGGACGCTCGAGCGTCGGACGCCGGTCGCGAACAGGCGCCGGATCAGCATCTCAGGCTCCTGGAGGCTCTACGGAAGAAGATCCTCTGGCTGTCCAGTTGGATGATCCACAATGCCAACCACCTGCGCGAGAGCCGGGATGGGTTGAAAGTCGGCGGCCACCAGGCTTCCAGCGCCTCCCTGGTGACACTCATGACCGCGCTCTATTTCGACGTGCTGCGGCCGCAGGACCGGATCGCCGTCAAGCCGCACGCGAGCCCGGTATTTCATGCCATTCAGTATTTGCTGGGCAATCAGAGCCGGGACAAGCTGGAACGCTTCCGCGCTCTTGGGGGCGCGCAGTCCTATCCATCGCGCACCAAGGACGTCGACGATGTGGATTTCTCGACCGGCTCGGTCGGGTTGGGCGTTGCCATGACCTCCTTCGCCAGCTTGGTGCAGGACTATGTCAGCCTCAAGAGCTGGGCGCCGGACGACCTCGAACCTGGCCGAATGGTCGCCTTGGTCGGCGATGCGGAACTGGATGAAGGCAATATCTACGAGGCTTTGCTGGAAGGCTGGAAACACGATCTGCGCAATATCTGGTGGGTGATCGACTACAACCGGCAGAGCCTGGATGCGGTGGTCAGCGACCGCTTGTTCGGCCGGATCGATCAGCTCTTCGACGCGATGGGCTGGCAAGTGGTCACACTCAAGTACGGCAAGCGCCTGAAGGCGGCGTTCGAGCAGCCTGGCGGCGGCGCGATGCGCCGCTGGATCGACGATTGCCCCAATTCGCTCTATTCGGCGCTGGTCTTCAAGGGCGGCGCGGCTTGGCGTCGACAGCTGCTGGCCGATGTCGGCACCGCGGGCGGTATCAAGTCCCTGCTGCAGGACTATGACGACGACAGCCTGGGACGGTTGATGACAAATTTGGCGGGTCATGACCTGACCACGGTCCTGGAGGGCTTCCACGGTGTCGAGAACGATCGGCCGACCTGTTTTCTGGCCTATACGATCAAGGGCTACGGCTTGCCCTTCGCCGGCCACAAGGACAACCATGCCGGCTTGATGAATCCCGAGCAGATGGCGGCCTTTCGAGCCGCGAACGCGATTCCGGAAGGGGCGGAATGGGAGCGTTTTTCCGGGCTCGAGGAGCCGGCCGAGGTCCTCCAGGCCTTTCTCGACCGGGTCCCCTTCGACCAGACACCGCCTGCTCGAGCCGCGGGTGTTCAGGGGGCGGGGCGCCGCAAGACGGCACCGATGGTTGCAGTGCCGGACAGCTTGCCGCTGCCGGATGGCGCCAAGCTGTCGACCCAGGAGGGTTTCGGCAAGATCCTGGGCGATCTGGCGCGCGACAGCGGGGCGCTGGCAGAGCGGATCGTGACCACCTCACCGGATGTCACGGTCTCGACCAACTTGGGTGGATGGGTCAATCGGCGAGGAATCTTCGACCGACGGCCCCGCGAAGACGTGTTCAGGGAGCAGAAGGTGGTCTCGGCCCAGCGCTGGCGGATGTCGCCGGAGGGACAGCACATCGAGCTCGGCATCGCCGAGAACAACCTCTTCATTCTGTTGGCCGCCCTCGGCCTTTCGCACAGTCTGTTCGGCACCCGTCTGCTGCCGATCGGCACCCTCTACGACCCCTTTATTCAGCGCGGGTTGGATGCGCTCAACTACGCTTGTTATCAGGATTCCCGCTTCATCGTGGTGGCGACGCCCTCCGGCTTGACCCTGGCACCGGAGGGCGGGGCGCACCAGTCGATCGCGACTCCGCTGATCGGCATGGCCCAAGACGGCTTGGCCGCCTTCGAGCCGGCCTTCGTCGACGAACTCGCCGTCGTGCTTGCCTGGGCGTTCGATTATCTGCAGCGCGACGGCAGCGGGGAGTCGGAGATCGACTGGCTGCGCGACCGCAAGGGCGGTTCAGTCTACCTGCGCCTCTCGACCCGGGCCGTGGCGCAGCCCGAGCGGACCATCGACCCGGCCACCCGTCTGGGGGTGATCGGCGGCGGCTACTGGTTGCGGCCGCCGGCGCCCGGCGCGGAACTGGCGATCATTTACAGTGGCGCGGTGGCACCGGAGGCATTGGAAGCTCACGCCGGTGTCCTGGAGGATGTCCCGGGCGCGGGCCTCTTGGCGGTCACCTCGGCGGATCGCTTGAACGCCGGCTGGCATGCGGCCGAACGGGCGCGCCAGGAGGGCCACCGTGACGCGATCTCGCATGTTGAGCGATTGTTGCTGCCGCTGGCCGGTGACGCCGGCCTGGTCACGGTGACCGACGGTCACCCGGCCTCGCTGGGATGGCTTGGATCGGTCTGTGGCCATCGGGTCCAGGCGCTTGGAGTCGAGCATTTCGGGCAGTCGGGCGACCTGCCGGACCTCTATCGGCACTACGGCCTGGATACCGACACGATCCTTGCGGCCTGCGCGAGCGCCTGCCTGGGTCGTATCAGGCGTTAGATTCGGGTCTTGCCCGGGGCTCAGTTGATCGGGAAGAAAGCCCGGTTTTGCTGGACTTTCGGTCCGCTTGTGGGCATAGAACCGCCGTGCTATACACGCCCGCTTCAATCCTCGACCGGCGCGGGCGTGGCGGAACTGGTAGACGCGCCAGGTTTAGGTCCTGGTGAGGAAACTCATGGGGGTTCGAGTCCCTCCGCCCGCACCATCCTGGCCCGCGCCAGGCCGGTTCGCGCAAGGTTGGGAGCAGGGGCAGCCGATCCACACCCCGACAGATGCAAGGGATCTTGGTTGACTCGACGGGCCGGAGCCCGGCGGGCCTGAAATTCGATAGAGATGTGAGAAAGGGCTTAGCCGGCCATGCAGGTGACGGAGACACAGACTGACGGCCTCAAACGTGAATTCAAGGTCACGGTCGCGGCAAAGGACATCAACGAGAAGCTGGAGGTCCGGCTTCAGGAGGTCGGCCAGCAGGTGAGCGTGCCGGGCTTCCGGCCCGGCAAGGTCCCGCTGACGATCCTGAAACAGCGCTATGGCCCGTCGGTCATGGGAGAGATCCTCGAAAAGGCGGTTCAGGAATCTTCCATGCAAGCTATGGACGAGCGCGGCCTGCGCCCGGCCATGCAGCCGAAGATCGAGGTCACCGCGTTCGACAGCGGTAAGGATCTGGAATACACCCTCGCGATCGAGCTGATGCCGGACATCGAGGTCATGGATTTCTCCAAAGTCAAGGTGGAGAAGACCAAGGTCGATATCCCGGACGGCGAAGTCGAGGAAGCGCTCCAGCGCGTCGCCGAAAACTACAAGAAGTCCGAGCCGCTCACCGAGGCGCGTAACGCCGAGAGCGGGGACGTGTTGGTGATCGATTTCCGCGGCGCGGTGGATGGCGAGGAACTGCCCGGCATGGCCGGCGAGGACCATCACCTGGAGCTCGGCTCGAACCGCTTTATCCAGGGCTTCGAAGAGCAGCTGATCGGTGCCGCGAAGGACGATAAGCGCGAGATCAAGGTGACTTTCCCCGAGGAGTACGCCAACGAGAAGCTCTCGGGACGCGAGGCGGTCTTCGACGTGACGGTCAAGGACATCCTGGCCTCCGTGCCGCACCCGATCGACGACACGCTGGCGGAAACCCTGGGCGAGAGCGACCTGGAGGCGGTGCGCGGCCGTTTGCGCACGCAGATCGAGGGCGAGTATGGGCAGTTGACCCGGTCGCGACTAAAGCGGGTTATTCTCGATCAATTGTCCGATGCGCACGATTTCTCCGTCCCACCCGGTATGGTGGAAATCGAGTTCGAGGCCATCTGGAAGCAGATCGAGGACGATCGCAAACGTGGCCACAGTGATCCCGAGGACGAAGGCAAGGCCGAGGATGACCTCAAGGCCGAATACCGGACGATCGCACAGCGGCGGGTTCGCCTGGGCCTCCTGCTCTCCGAGGTTGGCCGTTTGAACGAGATCGAAGTCAGCCCCGAGGAGGTCAATCAGGCCCTGATGCAAGAGGCGCGCCGCTATCCGGGCCAGGAGCGGGAGGTGTTCGAGCATTTCCAGAAAAATCCGGAGGCCATGGCCAATCTGCGCGCGCCGATCTTCGAGGACAAGGTGATCGACTTCATCACCGACCTTGCCGAGGTGACCGAGCGGGCGATTTCCCCCGAGCAGCTGCGCGAGGAGCTGGCGGCGGAGCAGACGGACGAGGGCTCAGGTGAAGCTGGCGATGCTGAACCCGAGGCCGGCGAAAACTAGCCGGCGGCCGAAAAGGCGGAGGAGAAGGCATAGATCCGAGATCGGCTTGCGCAACAACAAGCCTCGAAATGCGAGGGCCGCGCACCTACATCGGAAGATCTTCCTCGGCAGACCTGGAAAGGCTTGCCAAGGACGCTACGAGCACTGATACGAGAGCCGGGCTCGGGCCTGGAATTGGTACAACCAACTGGGATGATGCGCACGCTATGGAGATGAACACCCTGGTCCCGATCGTGGTCGAACAGACCAATCGCGGCGAACGTTCCTACGACATCTATTCCCGCCTCCTGAAGGAGCGCATCATCTTCCTGACCGGGCCGGTCCACGACGAGGTCGCCAGTCTGATCTGCGCACAGCTACTGTTTCTGGAGTCGGAGAATCCCAAGAAGGACATCTCGTTCTACATAAACTCGCCTGGCGGCGTGGTCTCCTCGGGGCTCGCGATCTACGATACCATGCAATACGTCCGACCGGACATTTCAACGGTCTGCGTCGGTCAGGCGGCGTCCATGGGCTCGCTGCTGCTGATGGCCGGAGCCAAGGAAAAGCGCTATGCGCTGCCCAACGCCAAGATCATGGTTCACCAGCCGTCCGGTGGCTTTCAGGGGCAGGCGACCGATATCGAGATTCACGCCCGGGATATCCTGGCCACACGTGCCCGCTTGAATGATCTCTACGCCAGGCACAGCGGACAGCCGGTGTCGGTGATCGAAAGCGCGATGGAGCGCGACAAGTTCATGGTTCCCGATGAAGCCAAGGACTTCGGTCTGATCGACAACGTGGTCGAGCAGCGCCCGGAGGATGGGTCCGAGGACACGAACGGGGCAAAGCCGGGCAAGGATGACGGGAGCGGCAGCTGAGGCCGGCGCAACCTCTCGTTCAGGTAGAGCGGGTGCTCGTTAACAGAATTTAGACGGCTGGAGGCTAGGCTCTGGTCTATGGGGTCAAGCCCTTGAAAGCGATGAGTGCTCGGTGGGAGCGGAACCTTGGCAGGCCTATTTTCTCGTTGTGTGAATATGGCCCGTCTGTCTAACATGGCCCCAGGATTCGGGGTTCGAGGCGAAACGGCATGACGAAGTCGAGCGGCAGCGACTCCAAAAACACCCTCTACTGCTCTTTCTGTGGCAAGAGCCAGCATGAGGTGCGCAAGCTGATTGCTGGTCCGACGGTGTTCATCTGCGATGAATGCGTCGAGCTGTGCATGGATATCATCCGCGAAGAGCACAAGACCACTCTGGTCAAATCGCGCGATGGGGTGCCGACACCGAAAGACATATGCAAGGTGCTGGACGATTATGTGATCGGCCAGGTGCATGCCAAGCGTGTGTTGTCCGTGGCGGTGCACAATCACTACAAACGGTTGGCGCACGGCTCCAAAAACGACGACGTGGAACTGGCCAAGTCGAACATTCTGCTGGTCGGGCCGACCGGCTGCGGCAAGACCCTTCTGGCGCAGACCCTGGCACGGATCCTCGATGTACCCTTCACGATGGCCGATGCCACGACCCTGACCGAAGCGGGTTATGTCGGCGAGGATGTCGAGAACATCATCTTGAAGCTGTTGCAGTCCGCCGACTATAACGTCGAGCGGGCCCAGCGCGGGATCGTCTACATCGACGAGGTCGACAAGATCAGCCGCAAGTCGGACAACCCGTCGATCACCCGGGACGTTTCGGGCGAAGGCGTGCAGCAGGCGCTGCTGAAGATCATGGAAGGCACCGTGGCGTCGGTGCCGCCGCAGGGTGGCCGCAAGCACCCGCAGCAGGAGTTCCTGCAGGTCGACACCACCAACATCCTGTTCATCTGCGGCGGCGCGTTCGCCGGCCTGGAGAAGCTGATTTCCCAGCGTGGCGATGGCTCGTCGATCGGCTTTGGGGCCGACGTAAAGGGGCCGGACGACCGCACCACAGGCGAGATCCTGTCCGGCGTCGAGCCCGAGGATCTGCTTAAATTCGGTCTGATTCCGGAATTCGTCGGCCGCCTGCCGGTGGTCGCGACCCTCGAGGATTTGGACGAGGGCGCTCTGATCGAGATCCTGACCGCCCCCAAGAACGCGCTGGTCAAGCAGTATCAGCGCCTGTTTGAAATGGAAGATGTCGCCCTTCAGTTCACCGAAGATGCCCTCAAGGCGATTGCGCAGAAGGCGATCCTGCGCAAGACCGGGGCACGGGGCCTGCGTTCGATCATGGAAATGATTCTGCTGGAGCCGATGTTCGAGCTGCCGGGGCTGGAAGGTGTCGAGGAGATCGTGATCAATCGCGAAGTCGTGGACGAAGGCCGCGGCCGACCTCTCTATATCTATACGGATCGCCGCGAGGATCTCGGCAGCAGCGCCTGATCGGCCGGCCCGCGGTCGAGCGGCCCCTTGAAGATGGCCGGTGTGGGCCCAAGATTCTAGCCAGGGCAGGGAGCTTTCGCTGACGCCGTTCAGGTCGCTTCCGGCTGCTTGTGGTTTGAATTTTTTGTAAAGAGGACAGATGCTCGAAATTCCCCACGGTAACCTGTTCCCAGTGCTTCCGCTCAGGGACATTGTTGTCTTTCCGCACATGATCGTGCCGCTCTTCGTAGGGCGCGAAAAATCTGTGGCGGCGCTCGAAGATGTCATGAAGGATGACAAGCAGATCCTTCTGGTGACGCAGAAGAACGCGGCGCAGGACGATCCGACACCGGCTGACATCTATTCGGTCGGGACCGTCGGGACGGTGCTTCAGTTGCTGAAGCTGCCCGACGGAACGGTCAAGGTCCTGGTCGAGGGCGGCCAGCGCGCGCGGATCGCGCGATTCGCCGACAACCCGGCGTTTTTCCAGGCCTTCGCCGAGGTGTTGCAGGAGCGGCCGGGCAAGCAGGACGAGCTCGATGCCCTAGCCCGGACCGTGGTCTCCCAGTTCGAGCAGTACATCAAGCTGAACAAGAAAATTCCGCCCGAGGTCCTGGTCTCGATCAACCAGATCGATGATTCCAGCAAGCTCGCTGACACGGTCGCCTCGCACCTCTCGCTCAAGATTCCCGAGAAGCAGGAACTGCTCGAGTCCGAGTCGGTTTCGGACCGTCTGGAGAAGGTCTGCGGCTTCATGGAAGGCGAGATCGGCGTGCTACAGGTCGAGAAGCGGATCCGCAATCGGGTCAAGCGCCAGATGGAGAAGACCCAGCGCGAGTATTATCTCAACGAGCAGATGAAGGCGATCCAGAAGGAGCTCGGCGAGGGCGAGGACGGCAAGGACGAGATCGCCGAGCTGGAGGAGAAGATCCAGAAGACCAGGCTCTCTAAGGAGGCCCGCGAAAAGGCCACCGGCGAAATCAAGAAGCTGCGCAACATGAGCCCCATGTCGGCCGAGGCGACGGTCGTGCGCAACTACCTCGATTGGATGCTGTCGATCCCCTGGAAAAAGAATACCAAGGTCAAGAAGGACATCCGTCAGGCATTGGAGGTTCTGGACGCCGACCACTATGGCCTGGAGAAGGTCAAGGAGCGGATCCTGGAGTATCTCGCGGTGCAACAGCGCATGCGCAAGGTAAAGGGTCCGATCCTTTGCCTGGTCGGCCCGCCAGGGGTCGGCAAGACTTCACTGGGTCAGTCGGTCGCCCGGGCGACCGGGCGCAACTTCGTGCGCATGAGCCTCGGCGGCGTGCGCGACGAGGCCGAGGTGCGCGGCCATCGCCGAACCTATATCGGCTCGATGCCGGGCAAGGTGATCCAGGGTATGAAGAAGGCAAAGGCCTCCAATCCCCTGTTCTTGCTCGACGAGGTCGACAAGCTGGGCGCCGACTGGCGCGGAGACCCCTCGTCTGCGCTGCTCGAAGTGCTCGATCCGGAGCAGAACAGCAGCTTCAACGACCACTACCTCGAGGTCGACTACGACCTGTCCGATGTCATGTTCCTGACCACGGCGAACACTCTGCGCATGCCGCAGCCGCTGCTCGACCGCATGGAAGTGATCAGGCTGCCGGGTTACACCGAAGATGAAAAGGTCGAGATCGCCCGGCGTCACCTGATTCCGAAGCAGATCAAGGACCATGGGGTCAAGGACGAGGAGTGGAGCATTTCCGACGAGGCTTTGCGCCAGTTGATCCGCCACTACACCCGCGAGGCGGGGGTGCGGAATCTGGAGCGAGAGCTGGCCGGCCTGATTCGCAAGGCGGTCAAGGAAATCGCCATGCAGAACATCGAGAAGCTGCACCTGACCCGGCGCAACATCGAGAAGTACGCCGGCGTGCCGCGCTATCGCCACGGCGAGGTCGAACTGGAGGATCTGATCGGTGTCGTCACGGGCCTGGCTTGGACTGAAGTCGGCGGCGAACTGCTGTCGATCGAGGCGGTCACCGTCTACGGCAAGGGCAAGGTGATCTCGACCGGCAAGCTCGGCGACGTCATGAAGGAGTCGATCCAGGCTGCTGAATCCTACGTCAAGAGCCGGGCGCCTGATTTCGGCATCAAGCCGAAGCTGTTCGAGAAGAAGGACATCCACGTCCACGTGCCCGAGGGTGCCACGCCCAAGGACGGCCCCTCGGCCGGCGTCGGCATGATCACGGCGATCGTCTCGGTGCTGACCGGCATTCCGATCCGCCGGGACCTGGCCATGACCGGCGAGATCTCGCTGCGCGGCCGAGTGTTGCCGATCGGCGGCCTCAAGGAGAAGCTGCTGGCCGCGCTGCGCGGCGGCATCAAGACGGTGCTGATCCCCGAGGAGAACATCAAGGATCTGGCGGACATCCCGGACAATGTGAAGAAGGGGCTCAAGATCTTGCCCATGACCACTGTCGACGATGTCCTGAAGGAGGCCCTGACCAAGGAGCTGACCCCGATCGACTGGCCGGAGGAGGTCGACCCGGTGGTCACCACCGAGGGCGGCCGCAGCGAGGTCTTGACCCACTGAGGTGCGTCAAAGCGCATCGCTTGAGATGATGGAAAAGGGGCCGCGAGGCCCCTTTTCTCATCGGGGGCAAGGCCTGCAGGTAACGGCTTTACAGCACCGCTAGCGGGGCGCTATATGCCAGGTCGTTGCGGCCGCTCGGGATCAGGCTGCGATCGAGGGCGGTTAGCTCAGCTGGGAGAGCGCCTGCCTTGCACGCAGGAGGTCGGCGGTTCGATCCCGTCACCGCCCACCACTCTTCGCTCTTCGAGCTTCGGGTGGCTGGCCACCCGCAGACCGTAAGACGAAGGAGTGCCCTCCGAAGCCTTGGCGTAGGAGGGCTGGTTCAAACTTGATGCCCTCAGGTTCACCAACAGCTCCCATGGCACGACCCATGATCGACCCGCGGGGGATCAGCTGTCGGGCGTCGGCTCCGGTCGGTGATGACGGTTCAGGAGCGGGGCTTGGGCAACCGCGAACAGCAGGGTCAGGCCCATGATCCCGAAGACCTTGAAGGTGACCCAGAAATCCGTCGATTGGGTGCGCCAGACCGCTTCGTTGAGGGCCGCCATGGCCAGGAAGAACAGCCCGAACCTGAAGGTCAGTCGCCGCCAGCCTTGATCGTCCATTTGCCAGGCCGAGCCCATCAGCGGCTTGAGCAGGGGCTTGCCGAAAGCCAGGCCGCCCAACAGGATAACGGAAAACAGGGCTTGGACGATGGTCGGCTTCATCTTGATGAAGCTCTCGTCCTGAAGCACCAGGGTCAAGCCGCCGAACACGCCGATGACGGTGGCGGTAATCAAGGGCATCAGAGGTATTCGTCGCTCGACCGTGAAGGAGACCACGAGCGTCAAGCCGGTTGCCGCCATGATCGCGATCGTGGCCGTCATCAAGTCGGCCCGCCAGTAGGCGATGAGAAAGGCGGCCAGCGGGCCATAGTCGACCAGAGGGCGGAGCCATCGAGGTGCTTGCTTGGTCATGGAGACGCTTTGCTCGCTGCTTACGGACGATCAACCTTGCCCTCATTTGGCCGGCCGGTTGCTTCGATGCGCGACCGGCGAGGGCGACTACTTGACAAGGCGCGCCTTTGAGTGCCTTTTGCGGCCCGGAATCGCAAGCCCTTTCAAGCTCTCGCTTTCGTCCCAAGGAACCATCCGATGCATCCTTACCGCACCCACAGCTGTGGCGAGTTGCGCCAGGCCAACGCGGGCGAGGCCGTGCGCCTGTCCGGCTGGGTTCACCGCAAGCGCGACCACGGCCAACTGCTGTTCGTGGACCTCCGAGACCACTATGGCCTGACCCAGTGCGTGATCGACGTCTCCAGCGAAATCTTTCCGGCGGTCGAGGCGGCACGTTTGGAAAGCGTCGTCACGATTACCGGGTCGGTCGTTGAGCGCGACCCCGAGACGGTCAATCCCAAGCTGCCGACGGGGCGGGTCGAGGTGCGCGTCGAAGCTTTCGAGATCCAGTCCGAGGCCGAGATGTTGCCGCTCCAGGTCAACTCGGACGAGGATAGCGGCGAGGAGATTAGGCTGCGCTATCGCTATCTCGATCTGCGGCGCACCAAGATGCATTCGAAGATCGTGTTGCGTGCCAAGACGATCGCTTCGATCCGGCGGCGAATGATCGATCTGGGCTTTACCGAGTTTCAGACTCCGATCCTGACCGCGAGCAGCCCTGAAGGCGCGCGCGACTATTTGGTCCCGAGCCGGATTCACCCGGGCAAGTTCTATGCCTTGCCCCAGGCGCCACAGATGTTCAAGCAGCTGCTGATGATCGCCGGGTTCGATCGCTATTTTCAGATTGCACCCTGCTTCAGGGACGAAGATGGCCGGGCCGACCGTTCGCCGGGCGAGTTCTACCAACTCGACTTCGAGATGAGCTTTGTGACCCAAGAAGATGTCTTCGCGGCGATCGAGCCGGTTTTGGCTGGCGTGTTCGAGGAACTGGGCGGTGGCCGCAAGGTGACGCCGGCGCCCTTTCCACGGCTGGCCTACGATGAAGCACTGCTGAAGTATGGCAGCGACAAGCCGGACCTGCGCAATCCGCTGGTGATCAGCGACGTGACAGAGGCCTTCCGAGGCGGCGGGTTCGGGCTCTTCGCCCGGGTGATCGAAGGCGGAGCGGTGGTGCGGGCGATCCCGGCGCCTGATACGGCGGGCAATCCCCGCAGCTTTTTCGACAAGATGAACGACTGGGCGCGCGCGGAAGGGGCCGCTGGTCTCGGCTACATCGTGATCGGGGAGGATGGCGAACCGAAAGGCCCGATCGCCAAGAACCTCGAGCCGGAGCGTATCGAACAGATCCGCGAGATTTCCGGTGTAAGGCCCGGGGATTCAATATTCTTTGTTTGCGACAAATCGAAGAATGCAGCCCGTTTTGCGGGCCTGGCACGGGACAAGCTGGGCAAGGACCTGGGTCTCCTGGAGCCCGATTCCTACCGCTTCTGCTGGATCGTCGACTATCCCATGTACGAGCTGGACGAAGAGACTGGGAAGATCGAATTCTCGCACAACCCCTTCTCCATGCCCCAGGGCGGCCTCGTCGCGCTCCAGAGCCGGGATCCCCTCGACATCAAAGCCTATCAATACGACATCGTCTGTAATGGGATCGAGCTCTCCTCAGGGGCGATCCGGAATCATTTGCCGGCAGTCATGTACAAAGCGTTCGAGATCGCTGGCTACAGCGTCGAGGAGGTCGAGTCCCAGTTCAGCGGCTTGCTATCGGCGCTCAAGTTCGGTGCGCCACCTCATGGCGGCTCCGCGCCGGGGATCGACCGAATTGTCATGTTGCTGGCCGACGAACCCAACATCCGAGAGATCACCGCTTTTCCGATGAACCAGAAGGCGGAGGATCTCATGATGCAGGCTCCAGCCGAAGTGCCTATGGAGCGACTCCGCGAACTTCACCTCGCACTGAAGCTGCCGCCGGCAAAGGCGGCCCAAGACTAGGCCATCAGGTTGGAACGTGGTGAAGGCGCCGATCGAGGCGCCTGCCGGGCCCGACGAATCGGCCCCCAGTTCGCCGGAGCCGGTGTGCGCGGTCCGTGCGATCAGCAATCACTAATGGGAATTTCTACTGAAATTACGCCCTTAAATTGATTGCCAACCTTAGGTGCCTTTCCTAGAGTCGGAAGTGCCAAAGAACAAATGAAAAGAGAACGGCGGGATGGCTTCAGCGGTCGATGATGGATTTTTCATGCCTCCGGAATGGGTACCGCACACCCGTTGCTGGATGGCTTGGCCGTGCCGGGAGGAACTGTGGGGCGATCGTCTGATCGATGCGCGCGAGGCGCATGCGGATGTCGCCAACACCATCGCCCAATTCGAGCCGGTCACCATGATCGCAAATCCGGAATCGGTCGCGGAAGTGTCGCTCAAATGTGGCGCTTCGGTATCTTGCGTGCCGATGGATCATGACGATTCCTGGCTGCGCGACAATGGCCCGACTTTCTTGACCGATCGTGCCGGCGGGCTCGCCGGCGTGGACTGGCGATTCAACGGCTGGGGCAATCGCTACGGCAGCTACGAGAAAGATGCCGCGGTGGCAGCTGCGGTCCTGAACCATTTGGGGATCCCGCGGTTCGGGCCACCGGTGGTCCTAGAAGGCGGCGCTTATCACGTCGATGGCGAGGGGACGCTTCTGGCGACCGAGCAGAGCGTCCTCAACGCGAACCGCAACCCCGCTACCGGCCGTGACGAGATGGAGCGGTACCTCAAGGATTGCTTGGGTGTGGAGACCATCGTCTGGCTGGCACGCGGTCTGAGCGATGATGAAACCGACGGACACGTTGATAACCTGGCCTGCTTCATCAGGCCGGCAACGGTACTCGCCCTGACCACGGCCGATCGTTCCGATTCCAACTACGAAGCGCTGCAGGAAAACCTCGAGCGGTTACGCAGCGCGCGGGACGCCAAGGGGCGTGCCCTGGAGGTGATTACCGTAGAACAACCGCGGCCGATGAAGAATGCCAAGGGCGAGCGCCTGTCCGCCTCCTATGTCAGCCTCTATATCGCGAACGGTGGCGTGATCATGCCGTCGTTCGAGGATCCCAATGACGAGGATGCCTATGAAGTGGTGGCCGAGTGTTTTCCGGACCGGCGTGTCATCCAGGTTCCGGTTCTCGACATTCTGGTCGGCGGCGGCGGCATCCACGCGATTACCCTGCAGCAGCCGGAGCCGGTGGCCGCGGTCGATGGTCAAGCGGGTGCCGGCGAAGGTTAGTCTCGGGACGCCAGGCCAATCAGGCGGCGGATTCGTTCGGGTCCGGTTTTAGCCGACGGTGTCTTCGTCCGGCACTATCTCCCAGATCTTTGCGTGATCGCTCGCGCGGTCGGGCCGGATGACGCGGATTCGCTCCACGATGCCCGCCGGTCCTGGTTCCCGTTCGAGCGCGAGGAGCGTATTGACCTTGTGGTCGCACAAGCCCATCGCGTAGTCCGCCTCTTCTCGTGCCGCCGGCAGCGCCGAAATCAGGTCCGGGGCGCCGAGGTGATCGACGAAGTGGCGTGCAAGCCGTTCGACCAGCTGGAAGAACTCGGCTTCCTCGATCTCCGCCACCTCGACCAGGCTCGCGCGGCCAAAGCTCTCGGTGCCGAGCCAAGCGCCGCGATAGGCGATTCGTGACTTGCGGTCCAGACCGTCCAGGTTCTGGTCGGCGAATTCGAAGCTGCCGGGGACGGCCAACTCCCCAGACCTCGCGGTTGGGGCAAAGATCTGGAAGTCCGACCGGTCCAGGTGGATGATGCGTGGGAAGTTCATGCCCGCCAGGGTATGCAGAGAAACCCTGGCTGCCAATCGGGTTAGGGAGTCGCCGTTGGACTCGGCACCTTGCTGCGATAGAGCGCACGGTCGGCGGAGCTATAGGTCGATTCGAACGAGCTGCCGCCTTGATAGACCTCGTGGCCGAAACTGGCCGAAATCGGAATCTTGAGATCGCGGTAGAGGAGAACGTGTCCGTTGATGACGGACTCGAGCTGGCTGGCGAGCTTTTCGCCAAGCCGGCGCTCGGTATCGGTCATCAGGACCGAGAACTCGTCGCCCCCCATCCGGGCCACGTAGTCGCTTCGCCGCGTGTGAGACTGGAGCAGGCGGGACACCGCGCAGAGCACGCGATCGCCGACCAAGTGACCGTGCCGGTCGTTGACCTGCTTGAATCCGTCCAGGTCACACAGCAAGAGCAGTCCGGTTTCGCCGTTTCGATTTGCCCGGGCCTGCGCGCGCCCGAGCTCCAGATGAAAGCCGCGTCGATTGAGCAGCCCGGTCAATTCGTCGGTGATCGAAAGGCCTTCCAGGAAGCGTATTCTGGCCTGTAGGGACTCGATGGTACGATCTGCGTCCCGAACCGCCCGTTGAACCGTTTGCAGGGCTTGGTCTCCGCCCTTGACCAGGTCCAGATCGCACGCATGGGCCAGTTGCTCGAACGATTTCGTGAGCTCTCCGATCGGATGGTCAAGGTAGGTCTCGTGCTGCCGGTTCTCGTCGTGCGCGAAGGATGAGGACAATTCCTGAGCTCCCGATTTCCGCGGTTCAAGTCTCGCCGGAGGAAGGAGAGCAAATCACATGCCAGTGGGTTTGGGCCCGCAGACCCTAGGCGGCTGGACCAGCGGTCGGGCAATCTTTGCCCCCGGGGACAGGATCTGCCGGCACATTCTGCCGCCGAACGGTCAGGCGACCCGGTCGGGCGGCTCGCGATTGGCAAAGAAGGCATCCAGGTTGTCGAGGCACTTGAAGCCCATGGCATTCCGGGTCTCGATCGTAGCACTGCCCATGTGCGGGAGCAGGAAGGCGTTCGGCAGTCCGTAGTAGTCCTGGTGGATTTTCGGCTCGCCCTCGAACACATCCAGGCCGGCGGCGGCCAGCTTGCCGGAGCTCAGGGCGCCGATCAGCGCCCGATCCTCGACGATCGGGCCGCGGGCGGTGTTGACCACGATGGCACGTTCGGGCAGCAGTGCGATCCGCCGTTGGTCCAGGAAGTGATAAGTCTCGGCGGTGGCCGGACAGTTGATGGACAGAAAGTCGCAGTGCGGCAGCATCTCCTCGGCGGTCCGGTGAAAGATCGCGCCCTGCTCCTGGTCGGCCGGCAGCCGCGTGCGGTTGTGGTAGTGGATCGTCATCTCGAAGGCGCGCGCGCGTTGCGCAACGGCGCGGCCAATTCGGCCCATGCCGAGGATCCCCAGGCGTTTGCCCGTCACATGAAGACCGAGAAGCTGGGTCGTGGACCAGCCGACCCATTTCCGTTCTCTCAGCATCTGCTGGCCTTCGTGGGCCCGCCGCGCCGCGCCGAGGAGGCAGAGCAGCGCAACGTCGGCGGTCGCGTCGGTGAGCACCTCCGGCGTATTGGTGACGACGATGCCGCGGGATTTGGCCGCGGCCGTGTCGATGTGCTCGTAGCCGACCGAAAAGGTCGCGATCATGCGGATCGATGCCGGCAGCCGCTCGATAAGGTCCGCGGTGTAACTGTCGGTGGGCATGCCGAGGATCGCATCGGCACCTTCGGCCCGCTTCAACAGCTCGTCTGGGCCAAAGGGAGTATCCTGTTCGTTCAGGCAGGTTTCGAAGTCCTGCAGGGCGCGCGCCGTAACCGCTTCCGGCAAGCCACGGGTCACCAGTATCCTTGGTCTTCCGCTCATCGTCGTCCCCGATCCTGACGGTTTGGCTAACCTAACCCGGGATTTGGGATAATTGTCCAGAATGCCAAAGAAGAATTGACTTTGACCCTCGCCAAAGCCGAGTTTGGGCGTCGATCGGCCGGTTGTGACGGTTGCCGGCCGTAAGGACCAAAAAGGGAGGGCTTGATGGGGCTGAGACCGGCTCGCGGCAAACTAGGCAGCAGGTTTTTACTGGTCGGCGTCATGATCTCGCTGTGCCTCGCGGCGGCCGGGCAGACCTCGGCCTATGGCGCGTCCAGTTTCGTTCCGCACCGCGCGATCTACGGCCTCAGTCTGGCAAACCCGCATAGCGGGACCTCCGCCTTCACCCATGCGGTCGGGAAGCTGGAGTTCGAATGGTCGGATGTCTGCGACGGCTGGGCGGTCTCCCAGCGCACCCACATCAACCTGACCGGCCTGGACGGCAATGAAGTTCAGTTCGGCTGGACCTTGAGCTCCTGGGAGGCGAAGGACGGCCTGCTCTACCGCTTTTTCATTCGCCGTCTACAGGGCGAGGGCGTTGCTGAAGAACTTCGTGGACAGGCACGGCTCAACGGCCAGGGCGGCGTTGGCGAAGCGGTTTATGACAAGCCGGAGGGGAAGACGCTGGCGCTTCCCGAGGGGACCGTGTTCCCGACCCAGCACAGTTTGACGTTGATCGCCGCGGCATCGCGCGGCGCCTTTCCGTTTTGGCGCATCGTCTTCGATGGTGCCGGAGAGGTCGGACTGTCGGGGGTCAACGCGGCCCTGGTGCAGGTGTTGCCGCCGTCGGTGGAGCCGTCGTTCAAGTTCCCGATCATCGAGAACGTGCGGTCCTGGCGCATGAACATGGCCCATTTCGAGCTCGACAATCTGAGCGGCGAACCGGCCCATGAGCAATCATTGAGGCTCTATCAGAACGGCGTCGTCGACGAGCTGCTGCTCGACTACGGCGACTTTGCGCTGGACGCGAGGCTGGCCGATATCAAGATCCTGCCGCCGCCGGAGTGTTGAATCCACGCATCGCACCCAAAGCAGATTCGGTCTAACGATTGGGCCGAACGCCGATCATGCCACGACCTTTGCCGATCGCATCCTCGCCCAGTTTTTTCCGAACCGCGTCGATCGCCCTCTCGACCTCGGCCCGATGCTCTTCTGCTTGATCGAACAGGTTTGGCGGATCGGCCAGCGCACCCTCGGAAAGGTCGCTCAAACCGATCCCGATCAGGCGAAAACGACGGCCATCGGCTTCGGTCTGCAGGAGAGGTTCACCGATCCGGTAGATCGTCTCCGCCAGTTGTGTCGGGTCGGCCAACCGCCGGCTTCGGGTCAGGAGCTGGAAGCGATCGGTCTTGAGCTTGAGGACGACGCTGCGGCCGGCCAGGTTCGCCTTCTTCAAACGCCGTGCAACGGTCTCGCAAAGTGGCCACAAGCGCGCGGCCAGCTCCTCGTGGGCGTCAAGGTCCTGGTTGAAGGTGGTTTCGGCCGAGATCGATTTGGTCGGTGAATTGGGGTCGATCGTTCGGTCGTCCTGGCCGCGGGCAAAACGGTAGAGGCGCCGGCCCATGGCACCGTAGCGGCGTTCCAGGTGCGCCTCGTCATGCGGCCAGAGATCGGCGATCCGCCTGATCCCGTCGCGCTCGAGCCTTTGCCCCAGCGCTTTGCCGACACCCCAGATCAGGCTGACCGGCTGATCCCTCAAGAAGTCACGCGCGTCCGCCTGGCCGATCACGGCAAATCCACGCGGCTTGTCGAGATCGGACGCGACCTTGGCCAGGAACTTGTTGTAACTCAGGCCGACCGAGGCGGTTACGCCGATCTGATCTTCGATTCGGCGGACCAGTTGCGCCAGGCTCTTCGCCGGGGTGGCCCGATGCAGGGCCTCGGTACCGGACAGATCCAAGAAAGCCTCGTCGATGGAAAGTGGTTCGACCAGGGGTGTGATCCCGAGCATCAGATCGCGCACTTGACGGCCCACCGCTTGGTACTTCGCCATGTTCGGTCGGATGACGACGGCGTCGGGACAGGCTTTCAGAGCCTTGAACATGGGCATGGCCGAGCCGATGCCGTACACCCTGGCCAGGTAGCAGGCGGCCGAGACGACACCGCGATGTCCGCCGCCGACGATCACCGGCCGGTCCCGAATCTCAGGGTCGTCGCGTTTTTCTATGGTGGCGTAGAAAGCGTCGCAATCGATGTGGGCGATCGCAAGACTGTCGAGCTCCGGATGATCGATCAGGCGCGGCGAGCCGCAGCCGGCGCACCTGCGGTCCGGAGTCACGTCCGCCGGGTTGGCCAGGCAATCTCGACACAGTGCGCTCAAAACAGCTGCCTCCGTCAATCGGACTCCCAGAGCCAGGCCGCGCCCCTCACGCCGCTCGAATCACCGTGCCGGGGTGGTTTGACCGGCGTATCCAAGCGGTCGCTGAAGACATGCTCCGCCAGGCGGGCCGGCAGGGACTGGTACAGCCGGGCGATGTTGGAGAGGCCGCCGCCGAGCACGATGATCTCCGGGTCGAAGAGATTGATCACGTGAGCCAAGGCGCGCGCCAGTCTGTCCTCGTAACGCTCCAGTGCCGCCAAGGCGGCCGGTTCGCCCGCCTCCGCCCCGGCGACCAGCTGGTCGGCGGAGATGGTTCGGCCGGTCGCCGCCTGGTAGTCCCGAGCCAAGCCGGGTCCCGACAGAAAGGTTTCGATGCAACCGCTCCGTCCACAAAAGCAGGCCGGGCCGGGGCGCTCACAGTCCTTTGGCGCGGGCAGGGGATTGTGCCCCCATTCGCCGGCAATCGCATTGCGCCCCACCAGCACTCGCCCATCTATGACCAAGCCCCCGCCTACCCCGGTGCCTAGAATGACGCCAAACACAGAAGATGCGCCGGCCGCTGCCCCATCGACCGACTCCGATAACGCAAAACAGTTGGCATCATTGGTCACCCGCACAGGGCGATCGAGCAGCGCGCTCAGATCTCGGTCGAAGGCCTGGCCGATCAGCCAGGTGGAATTGGCATTCTTGACCAGGCCGGTCGCAGGAGAGATCGTACCGGGGATGCCGATGCCGACTTTGGAGAGGCCATTTTGGCCAGCCTCCAGCTCTTGGACCAGGCCGAGGACCGCCCGCAGGGTCTCGTGATAGTCGCCTCTGGGCGTGGCTACACGCTGGCGTGCGGCAATGCCGCCGCTCGGGTCGAGTCGAACGGCTTCGATCTTGGTTCCGCCCAGGTCGATTCCGATACGCATCCTAGAAAGCCTCTCGATTATTCGCCGGCTAGGCCCCGCCGACGCCAATTGCTAACGAAATGTTAACCTCGCTGCACTAGACCTATGGGTTGCTGGTTCAATTGGCTGCAAGTTCGGCCGTTTGGGCGAAGCAAAGGATCTAACCGCAGGGCGCAATCGTAACACTTGGCGCTTCGCGCATGGGGGTTAAAATGGTCGAAGCAGAAGTTGCGGTGAGGGAACCTGTGGTTGAATCTTCAGGCAATGAGCAAAAGACCGTGCTGGTCGTTGAGGACAACGATCTCAATATGAAGCTCTTCCATGATCTTCTGGAAGCTCATGGCTACAACATCCTTCAAACCAAGGATGGGATGGAGGCGCTCAAGCTGGCGCGTCAGCATCGCCCTGATTTGATTCTCATGGATATCCAGCTACCCGAGGTATCGGGCCTGGAGGTGACCAAGTGGATCAAGGAGGATGATACCTTGAGGTCGATCCCGGTGGTGGCGGTGACCGCCTTCGCCATGAAGGGAGACGAGGAGAAGATTCGAGAGGGTGGGTGCGAAGCCTATATCGCCAAGCCGATTTCGGTCACCAAGTTCCTCGAGACCGTGGAGCTCTTTCTCCGTTGATCAGAGGCAAGTGGATTAGGGGAAGCTAGGAAAGCCGATGTCCGCCCGTATCCTCGTCGTCGACGATATTGCGCCCAACGTTAAACTTCTCGAAGCCAAGTTGAGCGCCGAGTACTTCGAGGTCATTACGGCACGTGATGGTCCCAGCGCCCTGGAGGTTGCGAAAAACCAATCACCCGATCTGATCCTGCTGGACGTCATGATGCCGGGAATGGACGGCTTTGAGGTCTGCGAGCAGCTCAAATCCAGCCCGGCGACACGTCATATCCCGGTGGTGATGGTCACGGCGCTCAGCGACGTGAGTGATCGGGTGCGTGGTCTCGAAGCCGGTGCAGACGATTTTTTATCCAAGCCTGTCAATGATCTAGCGCTTTTTTCTCGCGTGAAATCCCTGGTACGGCTCAAGACCATGATCGACGAGCTGAGGCTTCGGCAGGCGATCTCGGATGCCGAGGAGGTCTTCGATCCTCAGGCTTATGGCGCTTGCAAGGAAGCCTCCAAGGCAAGGATCCTCGTCGTCGATGCGAACGATTTCGCCGCCGGCAAGATCGTCGGTTTCCTCGAGGAGGCCGGCTACAGCGCCGATCGGTCCAAGACCCTGACCGATGGCTTCAGCCGGGGGAGCCAGGAGACTTATGATCTGGTGATTGCGGCGCTCGATATCGGCGGTGAAGATGGATTGCGCCTCTGTTCACAGTTCCGGTCCAATGAGATCACCCGGCAGCTCCCGTTTCTTCTGGTCCTGGACGACGTCGATCTCCCCAAGCTCGCCAAGGGACTAGACCTTGGGGTGACCGATTACCTGATGCGGCCGATCGATCGTAACGAGCTGCTGGCCCGGACCAGGACGCAAATTCGGCAAAAATGCTATCATGAAATGCTGCGCGGCATGCTGAGCAGCAGTGTCTCGATGGCATTTACCGATGCTCTGACCGGACTCTACAACCGCCGCTACATGAGCACCAATCTGGACCGCAAGATCATGGAGATCGCCGAGAGCTCCAAGCCGATCTCGGTCATTCTGTTCGATATCGATCACTTCAAGCTGGTCAACGACACCTACGGGCACAATTCCGGAGATGAAGTCCTTCGTGAACTCGCCGGGCGGATCAGCTCGAACCTGCGGGGCGCTGATTTCGCCGCCCGCTACGGCGGTGAGGAGTTCGCCGTGGTGATGTCCAACACCGGGACCGGGTCGGCGGTTGCGTTGGCCGAGCGTGTGCGCTGCCTGGTGGCCGAGACGCCGTTTGGCATTTCCGGGCACCCCGAGCCCCTGACCGTGACCATATCGCTCGGTGTTGCGACCACGATCGATCCGATGGAAGAAGCAAGCGAGCTGCTCCAGCGGGCCGACGTATCGCTTTATGAAGCCAAGAAGAACGGCCGCAACCGCGTCGGATCGATTGCCAACCTGGTTCCGGAGAGCGAGCAGAGCGAGACCGCCAAGCCGCCCGTAGCCGTCGCCGGCTGACCCCCCTCTATCCTGGGATTTGGGCCGGGTGACGACGCCCGAGACCGAATTCGCACGTCTGGTCCCTGGTGCTGGACCCTGCCGCGGCTTTGACGCAGAGTGGCCGGATCGGAGCACAAGGGGCCAGCGAAGATGGAATTAGCCGAAAGGGCACGAGGACGGAACGTTTCACGCGCGTTTCTCGAGGAACGCGCCAAGTTCGTGCGCCTCGAGACGCTACGCCTGTCACGGATCGCCGGGGCCGGGCACTACGGCAGTACCTTTTCGGCGGCCGAGCTGCTGGTCGCGCTCTACTACGCGCAGCTCCGCTTCAACCCGGCGGATCCAACCTGGCCCGACCGGGATCGTTTTATCCTGAGCAAGGGTCATGCCGCGATCGGGCTCTATCCGATCCTGGCCGACGTGGGGTTCTTCGAGCCTTCGAGGCTCGATCAATTCACCCGCCTGGGCAGTCCCTTCGGCGATCATCCTGATATGAAGAAGATTCCCGGTATCGATTTCAGCTCGGGGTCCCTCGGCCACGGCCTGTCGGTGGCGGTCGGCATGGCCCTGGCGGCCCGAGTCCATGAGCGGGACTACCGGGTCTACTGCATGCTGGGAGACGGCGAACTGGCCGAGGGTCAGATCTGGGAGGCGGCCATGGCGGCCGGGCATTTCGGCCTAGGGTCGTTGGTCGGCATCGTCGATCGAAATCAGCTCTGCATCGATGGGCCGACCGAAAAGGTCATGTCGGTCGAACCCCTGGAGGACCGCTTTGCCAGCTTCGGCTGGGACGTACAGCGCATCGACGGTCACGACCTCGACCAGATCCTTTCAGGCCTGGATGGCCTGCCGATCCCCGGCACGGGTAGGCCCCAGATGATTATCGCCGATACCATCAAGGGACGTGGCGTCAAGATGATGGAGATGAGCACGGACTGGCACGTGGGCAATCTGGTCGGTCGGGACTACGACGCCGTGGTCGCCGAGATCGAGCGTGGGCTGGAGCCGCGGGTGACCGGGGAGGGGGCATGATAACCGATGACGGCGCGGGCCATCAGGGTCAGGATCAGAGCGATATCTTCGTCGGCACCGGCCTCCATGCGGATCTCTCCGAGAGCAAATCGATCAAGGGTACGCCCGCCTCGCGGCTGCCGGCCTTCATCCTCGGCCAGGAACTGGCCGACCTGGCCGATGTGGATCCGCGCGTCGTCGTCTTGACCGCGGATCTGGCACCGGCCAATCGGACGATCGAATTCCA
This sequence comes from Trachythela sp. YZ-2020, assembly GCA_016169945.1. Lineage (NCBI taxonomy): Eukaryota > Metazoa > Cnidaria > Anthozoa > Malacalcyonacea > Clavulariidae > Trachythela > Trachythela sp. YZ-2020. The sequence continues at coordinate 70,108 of JADLSH010000263.1, forward strand.
GGCGCGCCACCCGGACCGCTTCTTCGATTTCGGCATCGCCGAGCGGAACATGATCACGGCCGGCGCCGGCATGGCGGCCTGCGGCTTGGTCCCCTTCGTTGCGACCTTCGCCGCCTTCTGCGCCATCCTGGGCGCCGAGCAGATCCGGACCGATTGTGCCTATCCGCACCAGCCGGTGCGGATCCTCGGCCACCATTCAGGCATGACCATGGGCTTCTACGGCACCTCCCATCACGCTTTGGAGGATCTGGCCATGATGCGGGCGATTGCCGACCTGACGGTGGTCTGCGCGGCCGACGCCAATCAGCTTCGGGCGATCCTTCGGGCCTCGCTCGACCACCCCGGTGCGATCTATGTCCGGCTCGGCCGCGGCCGCGACCCCGAGGTCTACCCAACGGTACCGGAGGGCTTTGAATTCGGGCGCGCGGTGCGCCTTCGTGACGGGCGTAACCTGACCATCATGGCGACCGGCGCGGAGGTCAAGCCGGCGCTGGAGGCGGCCGATCTGCTGCGGGCCGGGAGCATCGGCGTCCGGGTCGTCGATATGCACACCCTGAAGCCGATCGACCGAAGCGAGATCCAGGCCGCGGCGGCCGAGACCGGGGCGATCCTGACGGTCGAGGAACACAACGTGACGGGCGGGCTCGGAAGCGCCGTCGCGGAGGTCCTGGTCGAGTGCGACCGGGTGCCGTTCCGCCGACACGGCATCTACGACCAGTTCGTCCTGATCGGGCCGCCGGCGGCACTCTACGCCCACTACAAGTTGGACGGGGCCGGCATTGCCGAGGTCGCGCGCGGCCTGCTGTCGGGTTCTGGGCCGGAACGGAGCGGCGGCGAGGGGGCGGTGTGACCCTCGACCAGCGGCAACGGGACCAGGACCACGCCTGGCGGCAACGCGCGCAGTCGGTGATTCCCGGCGGCATGTACGGGCACCAGAACGCGGCACGGCTGCCGGCCGACTATCCGCAGTTCTTCGAGCGCGGCCGGGGCTGTCGGATCTGGGACGTGGACGGCAACGAGTACATCGATCTCATGTGCAGCTATGGCCCGGTGGTCCTGGGCCACGGCGATCCGCGGGTCGAGGCCGCGGCCGAGCGCCAACGCGCGCTGGCCGACTGCCAGAATGGACCCTCCAGCGTCATGGTGACGCTCGCCGAACGCCTGGTTGCCACGGTTCAACATGCCGACTGGGCGCTGTTTGCCAAGAACGGCACGGATGCGACCACGCTATGCCTGATGATCGCGCGCGCGGCGGCCGGCCGCCGCAAGGTTCTGGTGGCCGAGGGCGCCTATCATGGCGCGGCGCCCTGGTGCACGCCGAACCCGGAAGGCACGACCGCCGAGGACCGGGTCCACCTGGTGCGCTATCGCTATAATGACCTGGCGTCGGTCGACCGGGCGATCGAGGCCTGCGGTGACGATCTGGCCGCGATCCTGGTCTCGCCGTTCCGGCACGACGCGGGCTTCGATCAGGAACTGGCGGAGCCGGGCTTCGCGGCCGGCCTGCGCGCCCGCTGCGACCAGGCCGATGCAGCCCTGGTGCTCGACGATGTCCGCTGCGGCTTCCGCCTGCATCTGGGCGGGAGCTGGGAGCCGCTCGGGGTGGCGCCCGACTTGAGCGCCTGGAGCAAGGCGATCGCCAACGGCTACCCCTTGGCCGCGGTGACCGGCGCCGAGCGTTTTCGTGCAGCCGCGGCCAAGCTCTTCGTGACCGGTTCCTTCTGGTTCTCCGCGGTGGCCATGGCGGCGGCGGTCGCAACCCTCGAGGGCCTCGAGGCGGACGATGCGATTGCGATCATGGCTGCAAGGGGCGAGCAGCTGCGCCGCGGTCTCGACCGGCAAGCCGAGGGGCACGGTCTGGCTGTGCGCCAGACCGGGCCGGCACAGATGCCCTACCTCAGCTTCGTCGGCGACAACGACCACTCGATGGCCGCCGTGTTCGCGGCGGCCTGCGTGCGCGGCGGCGTCTACCTTCATCCGCGCCACAACTGGTTTCTCTCCGCCGCCCACGGCGAGGCCGATATCGCTGCGGCGCTCGTGGTCACCGACGCGGCCTTTGGCGCGGTCGCTGAACGCTTCGGGACCACGGCCTGACTGGCAATCCCCGGTGGCGGGCGAGCCGCGTTCATTCGGTGGCGGGTCGATCCGAACCGATGGCCCCGAGGCGCCAGCCGATCGCGCCGCCCCAGACGATCCAGACGATCTCGCGGGCCCGGCGAACCAGGGCCACGGCGAGGCCGAGCGGCGGCTGGCCGGTAACAGGCGTGACGATCAAGACCAAGGCGCCTTCCTGGACTCCGATGGTGGCGGGAATGAAGAAGGCGCCGGCGCGGACCAGTTCGACCACGGCCTCGATACTCCAGGCTTCCGTCATCGAAATGGGATGGCCGAAAAACCAGAAGATCAAATAGAGCTCGACCGCTCCCAGCACCCAGTTGAGCAGGGCCAGTAGTACCGCCAGGCCGAACTTCGCGCGGCCGTGTGAATAGCTTGCGACGAGGCGCTCGTCGAGACGCTCGATATGGTGCAGAACACCGGCAAGGCGAGCCCCAAAGCGCCGCCGCGACAGCCAACCGCCGACGGCGGAGCTCAATCGCATCCGCTGGATCGTGAACACCACCGCAATGCCCACCACCAGCACCGCAAAGCCAAGGCTGACGGCCAGCTGATATCCCTTCGGCAGGTGGCCGGAGGCGATCGTGACGATCAGGCCGCCGGCCAGGAAGATCACCAGGGCGATCAGGTTCGAGGTCTTCGCCAGGACCAGCGAGGCGACCCCTTCGGCGTAATCGAGACCATGCAGCTTTTTCAGCAGGACCGCCTTGACCGGTTCGCCGCCGAGGCCGACGAAGGGTGTCAGGCGATTGATCGCGGCCCCGACCATTCGGATCTTCCAGAGGGCGAAAAACCAGCGCCACTCGAGCCGAACCGGGTTGACCAGCAGTTGCCAAGACAGGGTGTCGGCCAGAAACGCGAGGAGATAGACCGCCAAGATCGCGGCCATGCCCCAGCCCAGGTTCCTCAGATGTGCAAGCACCGCCGCCAGATCGATCTGCATCACGACGGCGGCGAGCAGGGCCAGGCCCAGCAGCAGAAAAATCGACCGCCAGGCCGTCATCCAACCTGTCCCCTAGACGTGGTGCCTGCGGAACCCCTTGGCGAACTGGAGCATCCAGTACGCCTGGGCGCCGATCGCGGCCGCCGGTAGGAGCAGCCACAGCAGATCGGCCAGCGCCAGGGCGAGCACGATGAAGCAGAAATCCGTGCGTACCACGCGCGAGACGTAGGCGGTCCGGTCGGTCTTGGACGCGCCGGGGCCACCCTCGACCATCCGTTCCTGGCCCTCGAACAGGGCTGCGCGGCTGTCGCGCAGGCTATCGAGGCCGTAGTTGATGGTCCCGCCGACCGCGGCCAGCACACCGAACCAGAGCCAGATCTCCTGGCCCGAGCGCTCCGCGACACTGATCCCCAGCGCTACGAACAGGGCCGCATGCACCACCCAGTCGACGAAGGTATCGAACCGCTGGCCAAAATCGGAGGCGAGGTTCTTGAGCCGGGCGATCTCGCCGTCGCTGTTGTCGAGCACGTAGCAGACCAGCAGCAATCCCGCCCCAGCCACCAGCGAACCGCGGTCGGGGCCGAGGAACATCCAGGCGGCAGCCAAGCCGAAAGCGAAGGACACCGCGGTGATCTGGTTGGGTGTCGCCGGCGAGCGGTAAAGCAGCCAGGTGCTCCAGTAGGAAAAATGGCGCACCAAGGGAAACCAGGCGGTCGGCTTTTCGCTCATCGCGCCGGCTCCGTCAAACCGCCGTCAGGCCGTGACAATTCCGTCCTCGTAATAGTCGAGCCCCGAGTGATTGAGCAGCTCTTCACCGACCAGGATGCGCAATGTGTTGGTGAGCTTCAGGTGCTGAATGAACAGGTCGTGCTCGGGGCGCAGGGTCGGCAGCGACATCGGCGACTTGAAATAGAACGACAGCCACTCTTGGATTCCGGACATGCCCGCGCGCTGGGCCAGATCCATGAACAGGATCAGGTCGAGAACGATCGGCGCGGCGAGGATCGAATCCCGGCACAGAAAATTGACCTTCAACTGCATCGGCTGACCCAGCCAACCGGTGATGTCGATATTGTCCCAGCCTTCCTTGGCGTCGCCGCGGGGCGGGTAATACTGGATCCGGACCTTGTGGTAAAAATCGCCGTAGAGCTCGGGATAGTGGTCCGGTTGCAAGATCGCCTCCAGGACCTGTGACTTGGATACCTCCTTGGCCTTGAAGGAGCCCTCGTCGTCCAGCACCTCGCCGTCCTTGTTGCCGATCAGGTTGGTCGAGAACCACCCGTCGAGGCCCAGCATCCTCGCCTTAAGTCCGGGCGCGATGATGGTCTTCATCAGGGTCTGCCCGGTCTTGAAATCCTTGCCCGTCACCGGGACCCGGCGGGCGTCGGCCAGCTCGACCAGGGCGGGGATATCGGCGGACAGGTTCGGCGCGCCATTGGCGAAGGGAACGCCGCACATGATCGCCGCATAGGCATAGATCATGGAGGGCGGTATCTCCGGCGCGCTGTCCCGCAGCCCTTGCTCGAACGCCTCCAGCGTCTGATGCACCGGACCGGGCTCCGAGTAGACCTCGGTCGAGCCGCACCAGACCATGACCGCGCGCTCGAGCTCGTTGTCCGCGAGGAACCGCTTGATGTCGTCCATGAGCGCCTCGGCCAGCGCCATCTTGGATTTGCCGGTTTTGACATGGCTACCCTCAAGCCGGCGGACATAGGCCTGCTCGAAGACGCCGGGCCAAGGCTTGACCGACTCCAGCTCCTGCCGTACCGCCGACAAGACTTCGCCGGTCAGCACGCCGGCGCCGCAGGCGGTCTCGTAGGCACTCTCCGCGGTGATGTCCCAGCCGCCGAAGACCAGGTCGCTGAGCTCGGCCAAGGGAACCAGGTCCTTGATCGCGATGGCACGCGGCTCGGTCCGCTTGCCGACCCTGATCTTCTGCATCTGAGTCAGGGATCCGATCGGTTCGGCCAAGCCCTTCTTGACCAGATGGACACCGGCGATCAGCGTGGTCGCGACCGCTCCCAAACCTGGCAGCAGAACGCCCAACCTGCCTTTCGGTGGGACGATCTCCCGATTTCGCTTGGGATATCGGAAATCGATTTCATTCATAGTAGCTCTTCGCCTTCAATTTCATCTCGCTGTATGCAACCCACAGGAGGAGCAGAAAGAAAACCGGTGCGCCCGCCGCGGCCAGAACCAGAAACCAGGATGCCTTGCCGAAGGCCGACAACAGCATCACCAGGTAGATAAAATCACGTCGGGCGAGGGCGTCCAGAATTCGCGAGATATCCGACCCGGCGGACTGCGCGACCGAGGTGAAAACCGGTCCGCTGGCTTTCTTGGGGCGCAGAGGGCGCCGCATGGTGCGCCAATGCACGAAGCCCGCGGACCCTAGGGTACCGAGGACCGCAGCACAACCCGCAAGCAGTGGCCAGATCGATCCGATGCCTAGGCTCCAGCCGATCGCCATACAGGAGAACACTGCGATATGGACCAGGTTGTCCCCCCAGAAGTCCAGCAACCCGCCCAGGCGCGATTCCGCGAATCGCAAGCGCGCGAGCTCGCCGTCGCAGCCATCGAGGATCGAGTGAGTCACGAACATCATGGCGCCGATGAACTGGTAGCCTGGGCTGGAGGAGAGGAAGAACGGCGATCCGGCCAAGCCGATCGCCGTGCTGAACAGGGTCATGGCATCGGCTGAAACCGGTGTCACGACCAGGCGGCGGGTCAAGGCCAGCGAGATCGGCCGCGCCACCTTGCGGGCCATGAAGCCGTCGGTCTCTTTGACCAAGCCGGAGAGCAGCCAATCTTCGGCCTGTGCCACCGTCACGGACGGTTCAAGCACGAGGCTGCCCCTACCACCCAGGTCATGGGCGTTTGCCTCGAGCAACGCCCCCAAGACGGTGAAGGGGTCGCGTTCCGCGCCGATCATCGCCGGCAAGGCGCTGCCGCCCGGAGCGGCTTCGATGACCGCGGCCCGAACCGGATCGCAGTCCATCGCGCCGGCGTCGACCGGTCGTTCGCGCAGTGACAGCAGCCATTTTCGGTCGGGTAGGATGTTTCCCGGCAGAACGACGATCCGTCGGGCGGCGAGCGCCGGACTGGTCTCGCCGGGTGAAATGACGGCTGCCGGCGTGCCCTCGAGGAGGGCACGCGTTGCCATGAGATCCTCATCGGCGGCGAGCACGACAATATGCTCGAACCCGGCGCGCAGCGACGACAATACGGTGCGGCGCAGCTGGGAAATGCCGAACAGTTCCGTTGCCGGGCCGATCGCGCCTGAACCGTCACGCCTCGGCAACACGACCAGAAGACTGGACCAAGCATCGGCGGACAGGGTTTCCGCGGGGCCGATTCGACGAGCTCGAAGGGTCACGGCCTTACCTTTGTCGGACCGAGACTCTATCGTCCAAGACCGACCGGTCGGCGCGTGGCTCCTCATCGGTGCCCGCCGCGCCCTGAAGATCAGTCGACTCAGCGCTGCCTGACCGCTCCAAGGTCTGTCCTTCGGCGCGCCGGTAAGCGCCGTTCAGGCTTTTGTATCGCTCCTGAATTTCCGCCTCTCGATGAGCTTCCGGTGTGTCCACGTCGATCCAGAAATGACCGGTAACGTCGACCACCTTCGATCTACCCTGTCCCGCCAATTGGCGCAGACCGTCGGACAGGCCGTGCCTGCCTTCCGCTGCGGCCCGTTCGAGGCCGCCGAACAGCCCGGCCGTGCAAAGCATGACGCCGGTATCCGCGGCGTCCCATCGCTCGAGATCTTTCTCTATCGCCTGGATCTTACCAACCTCGGTGCGCACGCGCGTGACATCGTCGAGATCGAAGATGCCGTCCTTGTCGCGGTCGACGGCGAGACACATCTCACCGGGCCCCGGCGGATTTTCGGCGAGCGCTTTGGCGATTGCGGGATCGAAGAGGTGGTCCGACATGGATAGATAGAACGGCAGATGGCCGGTCCGTCCTTTGGCCGCCAACATGCTCGCGCCGTTGCCCAGGCGCCAGTCCGGCACCTCGACCGGTTCGATCGAAACCTCGTGGCGCCGGCCAAGCTCCTCGAAATGCTCGGCGATGACACTGGCCCTATGGCCGACCATGATGATGAACCGGCGAACACCACCGCCGGCGCGCAAGGCCAGGACCACCCGCTCGGCCAGGGTAACGCCGTCGACCATCACAAGCGGCTTGGGGACGCCGGCTTGCAGCGTGAGGCGGGACCCTAGCCCTGCGGCCAGGATAACGGCCGTATCCGGATCGGTTAATCGCACGTTGGCTCCGCCGCCGTAAATTTCTGTTGAAAGTGGGTATTGTCACCGACAATTTGGTTCATTGCGTTTCGACTCGTGGCCTGCGTAGGGCCGGAACAAGCATCGGCACGGCTCTTGTGCGTCAAAATCGGTGATCTAGTCAACCGAAGTGCCCTCTATGTAGGGGTGCAAACCGCCTTTTCCGGTGGATTCACGACCCCGAACCGCAATTTCAGCGCGGATGTCTCTCAGTGAGTGATGCTCGGATGGCGTCGGTGGTTACTCTGTCCCCCGCCGCAGGTCTTTGGCGAGAACCGCTTCGCCGTCCCGTGACTCTCCCGTAGGGCGGAACCCTGAGGAATCATAGAGATGTCGGGCGATGCGGTTCGCCGGGTGAACGGTAACCAAGAGCCGCTCACAGTGGGGAAAGGTCCCGGCAAGGTGATCGACGACGGCGTTCAACGCCCGCCTGCCAAGGCCCTGGCCCTGGCGAGAGGCATCGATGGCAAAATGATACAGCCCGCACTCGGCACGCGCCGTCGAGTAGGCGAGAGCTGCGACGCCAATCAGCGAACCTTCGCACACGAGCGCGAGCGGAAACCACTCGAGATCTCCCGGTTGGACATAGGCCTTCGAGAGAATGACCAGCGCGATCGGCTGATGGTCGGCGACGAATCGCAACTGCTCGGTTGAGACTCGAACATCGAGCGCTTCTCGCCAGTTGAAGCGGTCGATTGGAGCAATCGTTACCGTGAAAGTTCGCAATCCCCAAGACCGTTCCCAACGGTAGCGCACGTCCGGTGTTTTCTCTTCATTGCGCTGACCATCGGTGAACTCGATGGGACCAAAGCCGTGCACCTCGTAGAACCGCCGGGCATGGGTATTGGCCTCAAAGCACCAGAGCTCGAGGGCCGCGATGTCGGGGCTGATCTTTGCGGCCTCGAGGAGCAGGGAACCGGCTCCCTTTCCGATAGCCTCCGGGTGACTGTAAAGTAACCGGACTTCTTCGTCTTGGCGGGCGAGAAACGATACGATCGTGCCACAGCGCTCGGCCACGGTCACCTCGCACTCCTTGAGGATGATGTTCTCGATGAACCAGCGGTCTTCCCCAATCGTGTGAAGTTCGGGGAGAAAGGTCAGCAGCCGGTACGATGGAGAGAACACCTTCGCGATCGCCTCGGCGTCGTCCAGGACCGCCATCCTCAAGGTCAGTTTCCTGTTTGGCATCCACGGTGCTCCACTTGCCGGCCAACCAATCGGCCCGCCGGGGAGCCGGTTTCAGTCTTCCGCGGTGACGACAGAGTCGCCCGCAGCGGCTGGCCGCACAGCGACGCCATCGAGTGGCGATCTTGATCTCTGGCCCGAGCGGAATTGATTCCGGGCAGCTTCGGCGCGGGCGGTCGGGCACCTGGAAGATCCCGCCCGCTCCGGCCGAATCACAACGGCCGCCTCGGGTTCGGGCGGCCGCCTAAAAGGGAACGAAGATCGACCGGAGTTACTTCATCTTCGATTCTTTGAAGACCACGTGCTTGCGGGCCTTCGGATCGTATTTGCGGAATTCGAGCTTGTCGGTCGTGGTCCGGCTGTTTTTCTTCGTGACATAGTAGTAGCCGGTATCCGCCGTGCTGACGAGCTTGATAAGCTGACTCGAGGGTTTCGCCATCTTTCAATTTCCTCTATCGGGCGGAGCGTTAGGCTTTCGGCCCGGGGTTCTTGTCTGGTTGCTGGAAAATAGCGTTCTAACTGGCCAAGTCAAGCCGGGTGGCGAGGCTCGGGGGCGGACAGGCCCAAGGTGTATCTCCGGCCGATTTTCGGTCGAATCCAGAACAGCAACGGCGCACGTCGGCGCCTGAGCCTCGCGGCCTTCGCGTGCAGCAAGGCTTCCTGCAGCACCAGCGCGGTCACAGTTGCTAACCGCAGACCGGAAACCTCCGAGACCGGGTGCCATCTGAGCTCTTCCAGCTCGCCGTTTCCTTGTATGCGGCCCCCGGTCGCACAATCCTGAGCCATAAAGAACCGGGTATTGAAGCGGACCGGCGAGAAGGCGGGGGTGACGGCCCGGGCGAACAGCCTGAGCCGATCGAATGCCGGGCGTCGGCCCGAGGCCTGAAAGACGCGCCAGATATCGGCTTGTGGCGACCGCCGATGCGGCCGGCCGGGCGGGCCGACCAGCAGTCCGGTCTCTTCGAAAGTCTCGCGCAGCGCGGCACGGGCCAGGGCGCTCAGCTTGTGGCGCGAAGGCCAATCCAGACCTCCGGGCTGAGGCGGAAGGGTCTCGGCAAAGCCGGAGGGCTGGTAGTCGTCCGCATCGACCCGCCCGCCAGGAAAGACATAGTAGCCCGGCATGAAGCGCATCTCGCGGCTGCGCCGGCCGATCAGCACTTGCTGGCCGCTTCCCGAACCGCGGAGCAGGATCAGGCCGGCGGCGTCGACCGGGATGACCGGCGTGTTGACGGGAGTAGGGGCCGCTCGGTCCGGCAAACGGCTGGCCGGGTCTAGTTGGTGGCGGCGGTGATACGGCCGGATGTCGCGCGGGCCGAGTTCGTGGCGCCACCCAATGCCCGGGCATAGAGCACCGGGTCGGTCAGGAGCGCCTTGGCGACCTGAAGATCGACCCCATTCTCGCCTTCCTGGACCGGGCAGTGCGTGCGAAAGGCTTCGACGGCCTTGTCGTCGTTCGGATCGACATGCCGAGACCGCAACTCCAGATTCAACGGTAGGGCGCCCCGTCTCAGTTTCTCGATCACCAGGCCTGCCGCCTTGATATCGCTGGTGCAGATATCGGGCAGCACGCCCCGGCGATGGAGCGCGTAGCCGGAAGGCGCGTGAAAGCGCGCCCAGGTCAGGGTTAGTTCGCCTTCGTTCGGCAGCCGTAGAACCGTTTGCACCGTACCCTTGCCGAAGGAGCCGCTGCCGATGACCACGGCGCGTCCAAGATCCTGAAGCGCGGCTGCGACGATTTCGGAGGCCGAGGCCGAGTTCCCGTTGATCAGCACGACGATCGGCACGCTTGAGATCAATTCTCCCGAATCGGCTTCGAAGTACTGATGGCTGTCCGGGTGCCGGCCGTGGGTCGAGACGATGCGGCCGTCATTGACGAAAAGATCTGAGACGGATACGGCCTGATCCAAGAGGCCGCCGGGGTTGTTGCGCAGATCGATCACCACGCCTTCCAGACGGCTTTCGAGCTCTTTCTGGGCGAGCTTGATCTTGCTCTGCAGGGTTCGCGACGTGCTCTGGTTGAAGCCGCTCACCTGGATGTAGGCGATGTTACCTTCCGGGCGATATTTGACCGTCTGGGGCACGATGTGGCCGCGCGAAACCACGGTGTTGAAGACCCGTCCTTCACTTTCGCGCAGAACGGTCAGCGAAACCTTGCTGTCCAGCGGTCCGCGTAGCCGTGTCACCACTTCGCGCTGGCTGAGCCCGGCGGCCGGCTCGCCATCGATATGGGTGACGATATCGAGATCCTTCAGGCCGGCACTCTCCGATGGCGTATTTTCCATCACCGAGACGACTTTCACGCCCTGTTCGACCAGATTGATCCGAACACCGATGCCAAAAAAGCCGTCCCGACTGGCCCGGTGCTCGGTCGCCTCCTCGCGCCCGGCATAGCGCGAAAAGCTGTCGAGCTGAGAGGTCAGGCCATCGAAGACCGCCTCATAAAGGCCTTCGGACTGCGCCGCGTCCAGCGACACCGAGCCGGCCCGGCCGGCGTCGATCGCTTCCGCCGTCAAGCTCCCCCAACCATCGGCATCCTTTCCGCCCGGCGCGGTAAAGCTGCGGATAGGTTTCCCGCCGAGCTTCAGGACGACGGCCTCATTGGTGCGTTGAATCGAGACCTCTGGATCGATCCCCGAAAGGTTCTCCAAGCCCGCCAGGGCAAGGTCCGGTATTCCGACATTCTCGATGTAAATATCCGAGACGTCCTGAAAGCCCATCGCAAAAAGGCGACCTGCGCGGTCGGTCTGGTACTCGTCGCTGGTGGGAAAATCCTGGACAGCGCAGCCGAACAGGACCAGGGCAAGGGAGAGTTGCAGAACTGGGTGCAATCTCCGGCGCAGCCGAGATGAACTCTTGGTGTTCCGGAAAGCCCAGCAATGTCCAAGCTCGGTGTTCACCCGGTTTGGTCTCCCCCAACGGAATCGGCGCACAATTTAACCAACGGAAACCGCATGTTGCTAGCCTGAAGTAAAGGTAATTCGGTCACAATTCGTGAAATTATCGGTGATTGTCTGTGGATCGCAGGTCAATCTGCTCTCGAAGTGGTCAAGATCGGGTAAATCTTAGCGCCGTTTGCCCTTGGGAGGTCGCGCCTTCTGTCCTCCCGGCCGGCCGGCAGCGGCTCGGCGCTTTCGCTTGTGCCCGGCGCTGGTGGCACGGCCGGGCCGTCCGCCGTCGGCCCTGTTCCCGGTTCGAGATCCCTTGTCCTGTCGCGGGTCGCTTTCGGTGCCGATCAGATCGAAGATCATGCCCCCGGTGATCGGATTGGCTTCGGTCAAACGTACCGTGACCCTCGACCCGAGCTGGTACACGCGGCCCCAGCGACGCCCGACCAAGATGTGTTCTGCGGCGATATGATCGTAGCGGTCGTTCGGCAAGGTACTGACCGGCACCAGGCCATCGGCACCCAGATCATCCAGTGTGACGAAGAGGCCGAAACGGGTGACGCCCGAGATCCGCCCGGGAAAATCCTGCCCGGTCCGATGCTGCAGGAAGGCCGCCACGAACCGATCGTCCGATTCGCGTTCTGCCGCCTGGGCCCGGCGCTCCGTGCTCGAGATATGTTCGGCCGCTCCGCCGAGCTGCTCGATGCCCGCCAGCCCGCCCTCGCCCAACCGGTAGGCGCTGATCAGCGACCTGTGCACTAGCAGGTCGGAATAGCGTCGGATCGGTGAAGTGAAGTGCGCATAGCGGGGCAGGGCGAGGCCAAAATGCCCATGATTCTCCGTTGCATAGACGGCTTGGCTCTGGCTCCGCAGGATCAGGACGTTGACCAGCGGCGCGGCGACCTCGCCTTTGACCTGCTCGAGGATCTGTTTGAAGAGACCGGGTCGGATCACCTGCCCGCGTGCCAGTTGGAGCCCAAATCTATCGAGCATGTCACGCAAGGCCTCGAGCTTCTGCGGGTCCGGTGACTCGTGGACCCGGTAGACGCAGGGCGCGGCGCGGGCTTCGAGCGCTTGGGCCGCGGCGACGTTCGCCGTGATCATCATCTCCTCGATCAGGCGGTGGCTGTCGAGCCGCGCTCGCGGTGTGATGGCGACTACCTGGCCGTCCTCACCGAGCTCGATCTGGCGCTCGGGGAGCTCCAGATCCAGGGTTCCGCGCGCCTCCCGTGCGGTAATCAAGGCTTTGTAGGCGCCATAGAGCGGCGAGATCACCTCGTCGAGCAAGGGCGCGGTCACCGCATCCGGGTGACCGTCTTGGGCCGCCTGCAGTTGTTCGTAGGTCAGCCTCGCGGCGGAGCGCATGAGACCACGCACGAAGCGATGGTCGAGCAACTGGCCGGCAGGGTCGAGCCTGAAGTGAACGGCCAGGCAGGGGCGATCTTCGCCGGGCACCAGCGAGCACCAGCCGTTCGAGAGGGCTTCGGGCAGCATGGGAATGACCCGATCGGGAAAATAGACCGAATTGCCCCGCTCGTAAGCGGCTTTGTCGAGGGCGCTGCCGGGATGGACGTAGTGTGCCACGTCGGCGATCGCGACGATCACGTGCCAACCGCCGCGGTTGTCCGGCGCCGGGTCCCGTTCCGCCCAGACCGCGTCATCGAAATCCCGGGCGTCCGCGCCATCGATGGTGACCAGCGGAATGTTGCGCAGATCGCTGCGGTCACCCAGTTCGGCCGGCCCGGCGGCCTTCGCCGCCGCCTGGGCTCCAGCGGAGAACGCCATCGGAAGGTCGTGCTCGAGCGCGGCAATCAGGCTTAGGTTTCCGACCCCGCCGATCTCGCCGCGGCGCTCCTGGACCCGTACTTCGCGTAGCCCGAGGCGACTCTGGCGCGGCTTGACTTCGGCCAGGACCAATTCTCCCGGACGGGCGTCCTTGGCGTCCTTGGCGTGCAGAACGAATTCGGATCTTGCGCGCCGGTCGGTCGGCAGGAGCCGTCCGCCACGCTCACCCTGCTGATAAACGCCAAGCACCAGCTTGGGGCCGGCCGCCAGGACCCTGATCGGCTCGCCTTCGTAGCTGCCGTCGTCGCTCGGGGTGAGCCTGGCCAGGACCCGGTCGCCCTGGGTGAGGGCCGGCGTGCCCCGGGTGCCGGGTGACAGGTAGATCGACGGCGGCGGGGAGGTCTGCTTCCAATTGGCCGGGCGGGCCAGCAATTCTCCGTCGCTGTCGATCGATACGACCTCGACAATCGTGACCGGCGGCAAGCCATGACCCGGCAGATAACCGCGCTTGCCGTCGCGCTGCACGGCGCCGACTTCGACCATTTGTTTGAGCATGGCGCGCAGGGCGGCGCGGACATCGCTGTGCAGGCCCAAAGCGCGGGCGATCTCCTTCTGTGAGACAGGCTCGGAGGCCGCCCGAAGGAACGAGAGAATCTCCTCCTGGCTGGGTGCGCCGGCCGCCTGATGGGGGCTGGTCAAGCGGCCGCCGCTACTTGGCCGCGGCGCCGGTCGGTGTCTTGCCGCTCCGGGCCCTGCCGCTCGCTGCCTTCTTGGTGGCTTTTTTCTTGGTCCCGCCACTTGCCGACTTCTTGGTCGCCTTGCCGCTAGAGGCCTTCTTGGTGGCCTTGCCGCTTTTCTTCGGATTTGCCGCCTTGGCCTGGATCAACCCGATCGCCTGGTCCAGCGTGACCGTATCGGGTGCCAGGTCCTTCGGCAGCGTCGCGTTCACCTTGCCGTGCTTGACGTAGGGGCCATAGCGTCCGTCATGCAGGGTTACCGGCTTGCCGTCTTTGGGGTGTTCGCCCAAGGTTTTGCCGGGCGCCGCCTTGCGCCGTTGCGGAGCCTCGGCCAGGAGTGTCACCGCCCGGTTGAGCCCAATGGTCAGGACGTCGTCCCCGTCCTTCAGCGAGCAATAGGTCGATCCGTGCTTGATGTAGGGCCCGTAGCGGCCCAGCCCGGCCATGATCGGATCGCGGCTCTCGGGATGCGCGCCGACCTCGCGCGGCAGGGCCAAGAGGGCCAAGGCGGTCTCGAGCGAAACCTGATCCGGTGACAGCTCCTTGGGCAGGGAACTCCGCTTCGGTTTCTCGCCTTCGGCACCTTCGCCCAATTGGACATAGGGGCCGAAGGGACCAACTTTGAGCATGACGTCCTGCTCGGTCGCCGGATCCTTGCCAAGCAGCTTCGGGCCGATCTGTTCCGCCGCGGCCTCGGCGCCGTTGAGCGCGACCGCCAGCGGCCGGGTGTAGCGGCATTCGGGGTAGTTCGAGCAACCGATGAAGCCGCCGTTCCGCGCCAGCTTCAAACCGAGCCGGCCATCGCCGCAGGCGCGGCAGGCGCGGGGATTGTAATCGGGGGCCTCGGGGTCGGGCGGAAAGAAATGCGGTCCGAGCGCTTCGTCGAGCGCATCGATCACGTTGGAGATCTTCAGGTCTTTGGTGCTGTCGACCGACGCAGCGAAGGCTATCCAGAAGTCCCTTAAGACTTCCTTCCAGTCGACTTGGCCGTCGGAGATCTGATCGAGCTGACCTTCCAAATCGGCGGTGAAATCGTACTCGACGTAGCGTTTGAAGTACTCGGTCAGGAATGCCGTCACCAGCCGGCCGCGATCCTCCGGCTCGAACCGGCGCTTTTCCAGCCGGACATAGTCCCGGTCCTGCAGCACCTGAAGGATCGACGCGTAGGTCGAGGGCCGTCCGATGCCCAACTCCTCCATCTTCTTGACCAGGCTGGCTTCGCTGTAGCGTGGCGGCGGCTGGGTGAAATGCTGCTCGGGCAGCACCCCTTCGCGCGACAAGTCATCGCGCTCCTCCAGCTTGGGCAGCCGCCGGTTCTGCTCATCCTCGCTCTCCGCCGTATCGTCGCGGCTTTCCTGATAGAGCGCGAGGAAGCCGTCGAAAACGACCGTGGAACCATTCGCCCTCAAGGTCGCTTGGGTGTCGTCGACAGCGATATCAACAGCGACCTGGTCCAGCACAACGCATTCCATCTGGCTCGCCACGGTGCGCTTCCAGATCAGGCTGTAGAGCTTGAAAGCGTCAGCTTCGAGGCGGCTTTGCAGATCCTTGGGCCGGCGCCGCAGGCCGGTCGGGCGGATCGCCTCGTGCGCTTCCTGGGCGTTCTTGGCCTTGGTCTTGTATATGCGCGGGCTGGAGGGCAGGTAGCGGTCACCGTAGTCGCCGGCGATCAACTCGCGGGTCGCCTGGATCGCCTCGGCCGCCATCTGCACGCCGTCGGTCCGCATGTAGGTGATCAATCCGACCGTCTCGCCGCCCAGATCGATGCCCTCGTAGAGGTTCTGGGCCAGGCGCATGGTCCGCATCGTGCCGAATCCGAGCTTGCGCGAGGCTTCCTGCTGCAGGGTCGAGGTGGTGAAAGGCGGATAGGGATTGCGCCGGGTCTGCTTGCGCTCGATCGAACGGACCACGAAGGATCGAGCCTGCTCGAGCCGACTCGCCGCGGCCCGGCCGGCCGCTTCGTCGCCGAGCGCGAATTTGTCCAGCTTGGTGCCGTCCAGATGGGTCAGCCGTGCCGAGAAGACCGCGTCCGCCAAGGTCTTCAACGCGACGTCGATGGTCCAGAACTCTCGGGCGCGGAAGACCTCGATCTCGGCTTCGCGCTCGCAGACCAGCCGCAGCGCGACCGATTGAACCCGCCCGGCCGACCGGCTGCCCGGCAGCTTGCGCCAGAGCACAGGCGACAGTGTGAAACCCACCAGGTAGTCCAGAGCGCGGCGCGCCAGGTAGGCCTCGATCAGCGGCTTGTCCAGGTCGCGCGGTTGCTTGAAGGCATCGACTACCGCGGTCTTGGTCACCTCGTTGAAGACCACGCGCTTGACCCCGACCCCCTCCAGGGCCTTGCGGCGAGACAGCTCTTCGACGATGTGCCAAGAGATCGCCTCGCCCTCGCGGTCCGGATCGGTCGCGAGATAGAGGGTGTCGGCCTGCTTCGAGGCTTGGGCGATCTCCTTCAGGCGCTTTTCCGATTTGTCGTCGACCGCCCACGACATGGCGAAGCCTTCGTCGGGCCGCACCGACCCGTCCTTGGCTGGCAAATCACGAATATGGCCGTAGCTGGCCAGGACCTGGTAGTCCGCGCCGAGGTAGCGGTTGATGGTCTTCGCCTTGGCAGGCGATTCCACGATGACGACGTCCATATAACCCCTTTTGTCGCCGGCTTGGGCGACCCATCACACGATCACGCTGGACCGGCGGGCTTTGAGGAGGCTCGATTGCCGGGGGGTAACCCGGAGAGCCTGACAAGCTCCAATTCCACCAAAACAAGGTTAACGATTCGTGGGGAGCATTGGCATCGCCGTGGGGCTTCGTCAACCTTGCGCGCAGGGCATCAACGGATTTTGGTGCTTTGCAGTTGGCCGTCCGGTTGCGGGTGCGCCGTCGGTCCGACCCTGAAGATTCATCAGAATCGCGTGTGGATGAGGGTATTTTTTCTTGTATTTATATTATCTTATAGCGTTTATTTCGAGTTTTACCGCAAGTTAGTGACTCTTGCATCCATCGATCTGTGCTCGATCAGTCGACCCAACTGGATCATTTTGCCCCGTAGGATCCGGGCGAGCAAATCAAGTGAAGCATAGGCGGTGATGGCTCAGCGGCCTTGCTCGGAAACGGTGGCAATGCGCAGACCGGTTGCCTGGCTGGCCATGAGCGTCAGTCCCACGGACCAATGCAGCAGTAAGGTTGCTGTTTCGATCATCCGAGGGATAGGGGCCTCTTTTCGCGCCATGAATTTTGCTCTCCAAATTTGGTGATTAACACAAACACCGGCTTTCGCGCACCGCATGCGGGGTGGCCCGAGGCCTGATATTCAACTAAAACACGCGATAGCGTGGGATTTGGTAGAGGGAAAATGGACCCAAGGTCGTGGTCATGGGAGACCTGTATGGTGTGCTGGCCTGTCTGCCTGGTGGGGCAAATCACCCAGCACCCGAATTTGGCCCTGACACTGCCTCATCTGAGCCACCAAAATGACGGTATCCAAAAAGCTGTCGATAGGTTTTGATCGCGCAATTCAATCGGTCGCGTAGTTGCGGTCTTTGTCACAGTGCGGCTTGCGCTGGTAACAGGCAGCTCTGGCTCCGGCAACCGTAAGGTTGATTGCCTGCACACCGGAGACATGGGAACCGGCCGGGTCACATCTTTTGCTTGAGGGTCTTTGCATGGTGGTCAAGAGGCTGGATTGGAACTGGCTCTGGAACAAGTACGGGCGGAGAAATCCGCTAGGGTCTGGTGTTCATCGCGTCATGCTGGCCTCGGAACCGCAGTTCGAAATCAACCATTCGACCTTCAGCACCCGCTCAATGCGTAGCTTAGCTCTGGCGTCTATCATCGTCTTCTTTTCAAACGAACTGTATGTTCTGCATGTAGAATTCATCGAGTTCCTCGGCAGGTTCGCGTTACACAACATCTTCGAGTTCGCGGTGACCTTGGGGCTGTGCGGCTTGCTCTGGCTGAAGATCGAGACCGGCGCGGAGCTTCGCGATGCTCTGCACCAAGAACAGGAGCGGGTCGCGCGCCTCTCGGGAGAGCTCGGTAGGCATGTCGAGCAGTGCTTTCGCTCTTGGCAGTTGACCGCGGCCGAACGGGAGGTTGCGTGGCTTCTGCTCAAGGGTTTCTCTTTTGCTGAGATTGGCAGCCTGCGCGCCGTTAAGGAAAAGACCCTAAGACAACAGGCGACAAGTATTTACGCCAAGGCCGAGGTGAGCGGACGATCCGAGCTGGCGGCCACCTTCCTAGAAGATGTTCTGGTGACCGATTTCGCCAAATGAGGAATCGTCGGCCTATCGCTTTGAGATAGCGAACAGAGGTGGTGCCACGTCGTTACTGGTCCGAACCACCATGAGCCTGGTATCGAAGGAATACGCCTGAGCAAGCAGTAACTGACAAACCACCTTGAACAAGACCATCGAGGAACCGAGCGAAGATTTCATCCAAGTCGTGGCCTCAAGAGATTCGTCTCAGTTCCACGTTCCTTCCGGTCATTCGACGAACCGCGAAACCTTCTCTGGCCGCAACGTCGATGGCGGCAGTACATTTCTCCGGCACACCGCTGCATCTTTCACATCAGCCGAGTTGGGTGAAGTCATCGCGGTCATGGAGACGGCGAACGGCTGAACCGGGCCACGCGCAGGCTTCGAAGGCATGACCTCGTGGACCGGTCCGAGTTCTGACGGAGCCGTGGTGCTCCGTCGACGTTGCGAAGGTTTTCGGTTTTTCTTGATCTGGAAGTCACGGCCGCATCGCCGCGGATATGATCCTGATGAGACCGAGCCTGACCTATCGGGTGCTTCCGCCCTACCCGGGACCGTGCCTCAAAAATGACGCACCACACTCTTCGGACCGATTTCGGTCCTGAGGGGTTTCTTTTTACAAGGGATCGGATCCGCATCGGCGAACAACGGGAGAGGTGGGACCGCTGAGCAATTCTGCGTTCTAGGTATTTGGTCGGTCCGGCAATCTGTGGGGATTGGGTTATGACCATCGAGCAATTGACCAGCAAGCGGTTCGGTTTGCTGCGGGTTTCCTCGACGTTGAGCCTGGGCACGATCCCTGCGATCCCTGTCGCCCAGGCGATGTCCAAATCCCGCCTCCTTTCGGGAAATCTCCTGCAGAGGGAAACCGTCATAGCGGTAAGATTCGTTCAATGCATCCTGCAGGCGCAAAACACGAGAGTCTATTTCACCGAGAACGAGCATAGCAACAACAGCGCGCCATTGACGCGGCTCATCAATGGCGGAATTGGCCCGCCTAACAGAACCCGAGAGATCTCACAAGCGCACTGCTTCCGCTTCCGATCGGTCGGTAAGGTGTCCCGCGCCGTCCTCGTGATCGACGATAACCCGATGTTGGCTCGAAGCATCGAGGTCTATCTGCGACAGCGTGGCTATGAGGTACAGGTCGCGCTGAACGGCGACCTTGGGCTGGCCGCTCTTGGAAGCTTCAAGCCGGATTTCGTCCTGGTGGGCTTTCAAGTGTCCGGCAGGAGCGGCGTGGAGATCCTGAACCGGATTACCGCGTCCAGATCCCAACTCAAGGTCATCGTCATCACCGGTCAAGGCGGCGACCATCTCGCCGTCGACGCCATCAGGGCGGGTGCGTACGACTTTCTGAGTGAGCCGCTATCCCTCGCCAAGCTCGAACTGCTGCTGGACAAAGCGGCCGCCGAGGAACGCCTGGAAGGAACACTGGCCTATTTTCAGGGCAGGCAGGCAGAGCAAAGCGGGCTTTCGAAACTGCTCGGCGACTCGCCGTCGATGCAAGCCGTGAAGACCCGGATTCGGCAGTATATCGATGCCGAGCGACGACTGGGCGAAGGTCCGCCCCCAGCGGTTCTTATCACCGGGGAGATTGGCTCGGGGAAAAGGCTGGTTGCCCGTGCCTTTCATTTCGACGGCCTGCGCAAGGACCGGCCGTTCATCGAAATCAACTGTGCCTCGCTACCACGCGATCGGATGGAGGCAGCGCTCTTCGGATTCGAGCGCGGTGCCTTTCCCAATGCTCGGGAGCGTAAGCTCGGCCTGTTGGAGATGGCCCATGGCGGCACGCTCTTTCTCGATGAGATCGGGGAACTTGAAATCGGGCTCCAAGCCAAGCTTCTCCGGGTGTTGGAAGATCGAACGGTGCGTCGGATGGGCGGTCTGCGTCACAAACATGTCGACCTGCGGGTTATTGCCGCGACAAATCAAAATCTGGAGCGACGGGTCGCCAACGGCACTTTTAGAGAATTCCTTCTCTACCGGCTTCGAATGATGCAGGTGGAACTGCCGCCCCTGCGTGACCGCGAGGGCGATATCGTACAGCTGGCAGAAAAGTTCCTTGCCTACCAGGGCAAACGGTTTCGACGATCCGGCTTGCGCTTCTCGCCGGACGCCACGGACTGCCTCTTGCAGCACTTCTGGCTGGGGAATGTCTGGGAACTGCGCAACGCTGTCGAACGGGCGGTCCTGATCGCTCGAGACTTTACCATCGAGCCACAGGACTTGGCCTTGTCAACTTCTTCCAAGCCAACGCAGGCATCGACCGCCGGGGCGTCTGACTACGAGTTGCCCGACGGGGGGCTCGATCTCAACGAGCTGGAAATCAGGCTGGTGACCCAGGCCTTGTGCCGGACCGGATGGAACGTTACCGGCGCGGCGAAGCTGCTCCGGCTGACCCGCGACACCCTGCGTTACCGGATCGAGAAACACGGACTGTAAGCAGCTCCCTGACGGGCCGGTGTTGCGGTCACGCCTTTGTCACCTACGGCGCTTCGCCGCAGTGATGGCCGGCGGATCTTGGATCATGACCAAAGGCACGACCTTTGAAGCGACAGGAAAATCGGGTTGCGGTCATCCACGCCGGGTCATCAAGTGGTGCAGACGCTTCGTCGGCGCGGCCTACAGCCCTCAACCGGCCCGTCACAGATGCCTTTGAGGCGGGCCTCACCGCCGCCGGGATCGCGTTCTTCGAAATCGTCGACCTGGTTCTTCACGATCGGATGGCACGACATCAGGCGATGGCCGGGATGAGATGCGCCTTCGTGGACACAGTCGCGGTTGCCGGACCGAGCCGACGGGTACCCCGACCACGAAACCATCGGCGCAAGAAATATCTATGCGATCGGTAAGCATGGTTCACCGCCCGGTCGATTGGGCCAGCAAGCTGAGGCCGCGTGAAATCATGCGGGCGAAAGGTCCCTGGATCACGGTCTCGTCACTCGTGAAGGGGTCGCTGTGGATGTGATCGGCTTGCGCGCCCAGAGCCAAAGCTGTCTGTGCAACCGCTGTCACCAGTGGTGGCGGACCGGCGGAATAGATTTGCGTGAGAGACAGATCGGCGAAGTCGGAAGCGATGGCATCGTGCGGAAAGCCTATGCGGAACGCGTCGCATTCGACCGATTGGTCCGACAGAACGATATGGACCGACAATCGGAAATTGCGCTCGGCCAGCTCAGCTAGGGCCGACAGCGCGAACAGATCGGACTCACGCCGGACACCGAAATAGACATTGACCGGACAAGGCATTCGGCTCCGGGTCGCTTCGCGCGCTATCGCCAGGATCGGCGCAAGCCCGCTGCCACCTGCGGCCGCGATGATCGCTGTTGGGGGCGATTTGCGCAGATAGGCCTGACCGTAGGGACCTTCGATGCCGACCGGGTCGCCGATCGACAGTTGTCGAGTGACATGGGCGCTGACCCTGCCGTCCGGTATCTCCCGAATGAAGAACTCGAGGTGATCTTGTCCGGTCAGGTTGGCCATGGAGTAACTGCGCGGCGGTAGGCTCCCGAAACGCAGTCGGACGAACTGTCCGGCTTTGAACTGCAGCGGGGGGCCGTCCGGCGCCAGCACCAGGTGGACGATATCGTCAGTCAACCGGTCACGCCGTTCGACCCGCGCTTTCAGCCGCCGCGGTGCCGGCGCCGCGAGATCCAGCTTGCCGTCGTAGTCGAGCTCCACGTCGGTCTTCGGCCGGGCTCGACAGGGCAGTATCCAGCCGTCCGATCTTTCGTGCTCGCTCAAGGCCTCGGGCAGGTAGTTGTCGAGCTCGACGCGGCCCTTGAGCAAGCGGCATTTACAGCTGCCGCACTCACCGCTGCAGCATTGATGGGGCACCGGCACGCCGCTGCGTATGGCTGCGTCGAGGATCGTGCCGCGGCGAAATTGGAGCGGTGTTGGCCAGTCGCGGATATGGACTACAGGCATTGACGTTACTCCAGGACCAGTTCGACGGGATGAAGATGTTGCGTATGGCGGGTCTGGGCATGGTCGAAAACCGCCACCCAGAGGTAGACCGGCCGGTCCTTGGCCAGCGCCACATCGTATTGCGAGCCGGTGTCGAGCTTGCGCCGCACCTCCATGCGCCACATGCCGTCGTGCCAGCGCGCCACTGCCTGGACATCGCCGCGATCGCCTTGAAACGGCCCGTCGATCAGGACCGACGGCATGATGGTGCCGACCGGATAGCTGTCCAAGGCTTCGCTGTAGGGCACGGTCTCCGCCATCGGGAGCCAGAGGGCAACCTCGTCTCCGGCATCGGGGGCCGGATCCACGTTGGCGAAGCGATCCAGGTATGACGGATCCTTGGGCAGCCGCAACGGCCGCACGACGCCTTCCTCGAACGATTCCCAGTTCATCTTGAACCCGCCCGTGGACTTGGGGTCTTGGGTATAGCCGCCGGTATAGCGGCGCTTCTTTGGATTTGGCTCGAGCGGCGGGCCGAAGTAGTTGTCGTCGATCTGATTCATCGCCGTGGAACCGGAGCGCACGGATTTCCAGTGCCAGACATCGACGATCGAGCCGTCGGTCGTGTAGTGGAGCCCGCGCCCGCCGGACGGACCGGGCTTGCCGGCCAAAGGACGATTGCCAAGATGGGTCGAGCCGGCCCCGGCCAGTTCCGAGCTATAGGCGAGCATGACCCCGAACTTGTCCTCGTAGTAGTCGTCTTCGTCCTGGATGCCGAACTCGTTCTGCATGACCGTCCAACCCTGCGCGGTCTTCACGAGCGGCAGATGCTTATGGCTGCGGGTGCTGTCCGGCCATTCGAACAGCGCGTAGAGATCGCTGCCGTCGTGCGCCGCGCTGACCCTGACCGGGGTCTCGCCGCCCGGGAAATTTGCACCGCGCGCCGTGTCGACCTCGACCTGGCCGCTATGCTGCCATGCCGGGTCGTCCGGAATTCCGTCGAGCACCGGCGGGGTCTCGATTCGAATGACCTCGAGGCGCTGTGTAGCGCCCCATTCCAGGCTGTAGAAGGCTGCCGCCGTACCGGTTGCGGCCATGAGGGCAGTCGCTGCGGCTGCGCCATAGGCCCGGCGCGGCGTCAGGATCTTCAGCAGCTGGCTCAGTCCGCCCTGCAGAACCTGGGCGAGGACATGGATCAAGGCATAGGCGATGATCGTCCAGGCCGCTCCCTGGTGAACCGTTGCCACCGTTGCGTAGGGCAGGAGGCCCGGTGCCAGATAGAGCAGGATACCGGTCGAACCGGCGACGAAGATGCACCCGAAAGCGATCCAGTAGAGGGCGACATTGATTGCCTGCCAGCGCTGTTGCCAATCCCCGTGCAAAAAGCCGTGGCGCCTGGTCTGGCTCAGGGCCACGCGCTGGGTCAAACGGGACCGCAGGAGAAACAGGACATAGCCGGCGGAAATGCTCAGGAGGGCAAGCGCCGCCCAAACATGCCAGCTGATTACCCCGCCCTGGGGCAACAGCCCTGAGATGGCCTGTGCCCAGCCGGCCTGCTCCTCATCGGCGGCAATGCGTAGGCCGGTCGCCAGGCTGACCAGGAGAGTCAGGACCAGGGACCAATGCAGCAGGAAGGTTGGCGCATCGATCTTCGGTCGGATCTTGGGTTGTTCTTGTGTCACGGATTTTGCCTCCTCGTGAATTTGGCCTTCAACGTGAACGCCGATTCCCGCGAACTGCGACACGGATCGGCGTCTTGAACGTGGGACCGCAATAAAGGATGGCGCGGGAGCTGGGGGAGGGGACAAAGGGTCCAAGATTAGGGTCTTGGGAGGTTTGTTCGGTGCAAATGCGAGAGTTGCCCGATGGGTCGGATGAGCCCTGTTCGGGTTTGGCCCCGATACTGCCTCAACGAGGCCACGAAAATGGCGTTACCAAAAAAGCTGCCGATGGGATTTAGTCGCCGGCGCGGATCTGTCGCGGGTCACCGCTGGTGCCGAGAGGTTGTGATACGGGCCCGGCGGCCGGCCGAGCCACACCTATTGCGCGAGAAATTTGGCATGAGAGTTAGACGTTTTGGTCGTGGCTGGAATTTCAACGCGGGCAATCGAAGACGTCCGCTACCATCCGGCGCTCATCATGCCCGGCAAGACCCAGAATCGATTTGGAGGAACAAAGATGTGACCCTCGGCAACGGCGCGATGCGTGGCTTCATTCTGACAGCAACATTGATCGCCTATTCGAGCACCCTCTATATTCTTTACCTAGGGTTCACCAATTTCCTCGAGTCGTTCGAATTTCACCGCATCTTCGAGTTCGCGTTTACCCTGGGATTGGGTTGCTTGCTCTGGTGGGTGTTCGAGGCCGGTGCCGAGTCGCGCGATGCCCTGCGCCGTGAGCGGCAGCGGGTTGCGCGGCTCTCGGGCGAGCTTGGTCGGCATGTCGAGCAGAACTTTCATTCTTGGCAGTTCACCGCGGCCGAGCAGGAGGTTGCGTGGCTCTTGCTCAAGGGATTTTCTTTTGCTGAGATTGCCGGCCTGCGCGATGTCAAGGAAAACACCCTGCGCCAACAGGCGACCAGCATCTATGCCAAGGCCGAGGTGAGCGGGCGATCCGAGCTGGCGGCCACCTTTCTCGAAGATGTCCTGGTGATCAATTTTGCCGAAAGAGTGGCCGAGGGAGACCGGCGGGCGGTCGCCCGGGGCCTACAGGTCACGCCGTTTCGAGGGCGCCAAACCGCTCTGCAGGTACGCTCGGATGCCGCGGCGACCGCCTAAATTGGATCGGGGCTCGCTCGGCAAGAAGGAAAACACGATTGCCGGGATGACACTCGAGTCGTCCGGCGAGTTCCAGCTCGACCCGGTTCGGATTCGGGACCTGTAGCGGGGCTCAGGGGTTTCGAATCACCCCACCGACAGCGATCGGGCTGTACCCGAGTAAACGCTCGATCTGTTGCCTTGAGATGTCGGTCGGTTCACCTTCTTGGGTGGGTGGCACGGTAGGGGCGAGATTTTCCTGGCAGCTTGGGCCGGACGGCTTTTCGATCATCCGGGGCGCAGCCGACCAAGTCTGTCCTCTTTGCTCCGCCTCGCCGCCGGTGAGATTTGGTCGCTGTTGTCGAGAGGTGACGATTGCGACACCGGAACCGACCGAAGCAGATCTGTTGCCTATGGGGCCTGGTATGCTAGTCAACTGGCTTAGTCGAAACTGGTTCCGCAACTGGGATGGGTGGAGACGCCTGGTACGGTCGAGTGCTCATGGCTCCGGGCGAGACCCCGAATCGATGTGGAGGATAAGCGCTTTGGCCCTCAGCACCGGCGCACTGCGTGGCTTAGTCCTTGCGGCGACCATCGTCGTCTTCTCGAGCGATATCTATGAAGAATTCACCAATCTTCCCGGCGAGTTCGAGTCTCATCACATCATCGAGTTTGCGATGATGCTGGGATTGGGCTGGTTGCTCTGGTTGGAAATCGAGGCCGGCGTGGCGCTGAGTAAAGCCCTGCGCCGTGAGCGGGAGCAGGTCGCGCGGCTCTCGGGCAAGCTCGACCAGTATGTCGAGCAGTGCTTTCGGTCCTGGCAATTGACCACGGCCGAGCAGGAGATCGCCTGGCTTCTGCTCAAGGGCTTTTCCTTTGCTGAGATGGCCGGCCTGCGCGATGTCAAGGAGAAGACCCTGCGTCAGCAGGCGACCAGCATCTATGCCAAGGCCGGGGTGAGCGGACGGTCCGAGCTGGCGGCCACCTTCTTGGAAGACGTCATGGCAACCAATTTTGCCGAAAGAACGGCCGAAGGGGACCAACCTGCCGCTGCCCAGGACCCATAGGCCACACGGTCCCGAAGGCAGCAAGTTTTCAAGCCCGTGATCGGAACTAAATACCGAGAAGATCGCGCTCTCAATATCGGGGTTTGGCTCGGCAACTACTGGAACTTGAGCAGCTATCCGGTCGCAACCGACCTATCCTTTGAGCCGAGGTCGCCAAACGCCTGGCAGAGGCGATCCACCATCCCGGTCTCGCCCCGGCGCAGCCATTTTCGCGGGTCATAGAGCTTCTTCAGCGGTTGTCCGGACTCCGGATGAATCTGGTGTTGGAAGGCGGCCTCGTGTTCCGCCACGTAGGCACCGACCGCCTGGGCAAAGGCGAACTGTGTGTCGGTATCGATGTTCATCTTGAAGACGCCATAGCGAATCGCCTCGGAGATGGCTGCCGTCTCCGAGCCGGAGCCGCCGTGAAAGACCAGGTCGAGCGGGGTCTCGCCGGGCAGGTCATGCGTGTTTCGGACCAGCTCCTGGGAGTCTTTCAAGATTTTGGGCCGCAGCTGGACGTTTCCCGGCTTGTAGACCCCATGCACGTTGCCGAACGACGCGGCGAGGGAGAAATGACCGATCGGGTTGAGGCGGTCGTAGGCAGCCAGGACGTCTTCCGGCTGGGTATAGAGCTTGGCATTGTCGGCCACGTCGTGCTCGGACCCGACACCGTCTTCTTCCCCGCCGGTGACGCCGAGCTCGATCTCGAGGCTCATCTCGAGCGGGACCAGACGGTCCAGAATCCGTTCGCATTCGCTCAAGTTGTCGCCGAGGTCTTCCTCCGACAGGTCGAGCATGTGGGAGCTGAACAGCGGCGGCCGGCCTTGCCGGCGCTCTTCGGCGCTGCGCGCGATCAGGGCTTCGACCCAGCCGACCAGCTTTCGGTTGGCATGATCCGTGTGGAGCACGACACAGATACCGTAGTGCTCGGCCAGGAGGGCGACATGCCGGGACGCGGAAACGGCGCCAAGGACCATCGCGTTCTGCTTGTCGGCCAGGCTCTGGCCGGCGACAAAGGCCGCCCCGCCGTTGGAAAGTTGGATAATCACATCCGAGCGATTCTGTGCCGCGGCCTCCAGCACCGCGTTGATCGAATGAGTGCCCACGACATTGACCGCGGGCAGGGCGAATCCCTGTTCCTTGCAGTGACCGACGAGCGCTCTGTAGGCCTCGCCGTAAACCACCCCGGGCGGAAGCCTAAGCGCCATGTCTGCTGTCCATTGCGTTGAAATTCCTCTGATGATCCCTCGATTCGAGCCGCAGGATAGTCAAACCGGCGGTGCGGGGGAACTCCGTTCGGCGGTCGCAACGAAGAGGCCGTCTTCGACCTCTACCCTAATCGCGAATGGCACCGAATTCAGGTTCAAACAACACGCGGCGTCTTCCGCGCTGAGGGAGGTCGAATCCGTCTCCATGACGATCTTGGTTGCTCCGTTGGCCAGGGCAACGGCGGCTGTCGTGAAGGCACGGAAGACATCGATGACGACGACGATCCCGGTCGCCTCGCAAGCGGCGCTTGCGAAAGAACCGATCGTGATCGTATCGGGCTGCAAGGTCGAAGACGGCACATCTGAAGGCATCTCGAACCCCTAACCAATTTCACGCGCGCGGGTGTCGCTCATAGCGGATCGGGGCCGGGACGCAGGGAGACCCGATTGCCTGGGTGGCGCACCAGCCGCCCCGCCAGTTCGAGCTCGATCAGGATAAGGTTCAGATACTGCGGCGAAACCCCGGATTGCCGGATCAGCTCATCGACCGCGACCGGGCTGCTGCCGAGCAACCGTTCGATCTGCTGTCTTGGAATTTCCGCGGAATCGGGTTCTTGGACAGGCGGTGCGGCGGGCGCGGAGACGTCCGGACTGGCGGCGCTGGGCAGTTTCCTGATCATCGGGGTGAGGGCGGAAATGACATCCTCCGCGGACTCGACGAGCGTGACACCTTCCTTGAGCAGGCCGTTGCAGCCGCGCGCGCGCGGGTCCGACGGTGTGCCAGGAACCGCCATCACTTCGCGACCCTGCTCCATCGCCATGCGCGCGGTGATCAGCGAGCCGGACCGGGGCGCGGCCTCGACCACGACGACACCCAGGGATAGTCCCGAGATCAGGCGGTTGCGGCGGGGGAAATGGCGGGCTTGCGGCTTTGTCCCGCACGGCAGCTCCGAGACGACCAGGCCCTGCCCGGCGATCGCCTGGAGCAGTTCGCCGTGTTCCGGGGGATAGGCCACATCGACGCCGCCGGCGCAGACCGCCGCGGTGTTGGCGGGCAGGGCGCCCTCATGGGCCGCCCCATCAATGCCCCGGGCGAGCCCCGATACTACCAGGTAGCCGGCCCGGCTCAGCGCCGAGGCGAATTTCTTGGCCAGATGAACGCCGTTGGCCGATGCGTTGCGCGAGCCTACGATGGCGACTGCCGGGCGGGCGGAGGGATCTGCCGGGCCCAGCAGGGTCAGCACCGGGGGGGCGTCCTCGACCGCGCGCAGCAGGGATGGATAGCCGGGCTCGCACAGCGCGACCAGCCGAGCCCCGCGCGCTTCGACGGCTTCGGCCTCCCGGTCGGCCTCCGCGCTGGGACAAACTCGGATCTTACGGCCCCGTCCGCCGCGCCGCGCCAGGTCCTGAAGGTGATCGAGAGCGGCTTCGGCGGTTCCGAAGTGGGCCAGGAGCCGCTGGAATCCGATGGGACCGACATTCTCGCTGCGAATCAGGCGGAGCCAGCAGCGGCGTTCATGATCGTTGAGCGGGAGGGTGTGGTCATTCTGCACGCTTAGAGGATGTTGCCTCGGCCCGTCTCGGTCAAGTCTTGCCCAACTTGATGCGTGATTCCTCGCCCTTGATCAGTCGGCGGATATTGCTGTGATGGCGCAGCCAAACGAGAACCGCCAGGATGGCGCAGAACTCCACCAGCTGCAGGTCACCCTTGATCAGCCAGGCGAAGGGCGGGGCTGCGGCAATCGAAATCAGACCGGCCAGGGATGAGTAGCGAAGCAGCGCGGCGACCACCAGCCAGGTGGCACAGCAGGCCGCGCCGACCGGGAAAGAGATCGCCAGAAACGCGCCCAGCGTGGTTGCCACGCCCTTGCCGCCCTTGAACTTTAGCCAGACCGGGAAGAGATGGCCGATCACGGCGCCCAATCCAGCCGCCAAAGCCGTGTCAGGGCCCCAAATTTGAGCGATCAGGATCGCCGCCACGCCCTTGGCCCCGTCCAGAACCAACGTGGCCGCGGCCAGATCCTTGCGCCCGGTCCGCAGCACGTTTGTGGTGCCGATGCTGCCGGAGCCGATCTTGCGCACGTCACCCAAGCCGGCCAGCCGGGTCAGAACCAGGCCGAAGGGGATCGAACCCAACAGGTAACCGCCGACGAAAGCGGCGATCAGGAAGGGGGCCGCGAACTCCCAGGATATCGGGTCAGGCATGGATCTGCGACCTGTTGTTTCAATCTTCAGCGGCGAAGATTGTCCGGCCATCGACCACCGTACGCAAGACCTTGCCTTGCACGGGGTGATTGACGAAAGGCGAGTTCTTGGACTTGCTGCGGAAACGGTCGGGGTCGATCGACCAGGGCCGGTCGAGATTGAACAGGACCAGATCGGCCGCGTCGCCCTTGCGCAGGCGGCCGGCCTCGAGCCCCAGGATCTCGGCCGGCCGGAGGCTCAAGCTGGCCAGGACATCGAGCAGCGGCATCTGACCTTTGTGATAGAGCGCGAGCGACAGCGACAGCAGGGATTCCAGGCCGACGATGCCGAAGTCCGCGATCGCGAAAGGCAGGCGTTTGGAATCCTCGTCGTGTGGGCTATGGTCGCTGCAGACCGCGTCGATCAGGCCTTCGGCGACTGCCGCGGCGACCGCACGGCGGTCGTCCTCGCTGCGCAGCGGCGGCGAGACCTTGGCGAAGGTCCGGTAGTCGCCGACCTCGGTCTCGTTGAGCGTAAAGTAATGCGGCGCGGTGTCGCAGGTGACCGGCAGGCCGCGCGCCTTGGCGCGGCGAAGGATCTCGACCGATTCGGCGGTCGAGATCAGGGCGACGTGGTAGCGTCCACCGGTCAGCTCGACTAGGCGCAAATCACGCTCGATCAGGATCACTTCCGCGGCGGCGGGGGTGCCGTCGAGGCCGAGGCGGGTCGCGACAGCGCCTTCGTTCATGACGCCCTTGGCCAGGCTGGGTTCCTCGGGGTGCTGCAGGATCACCAGATCGAAAGTCCGGGCATAGCTGAGCGCCCGGCGCATGACCTGGGCATCGGCAACCGCCTTGGTACCGTCGGTGAAGGCGAGCGCGCCGTAGGACGAGAGCAGGCCCATCTCGGTCAGCTCCTCGCCCTCGGCGCGGCGCGTGACCGACCCGTAGCTGAAGATCTTGACCAGTTTGACCTCGCGGGCGCGCCGGGCGACGAACTCCACGCCCGAGACATCGTCGACCACCGGCTGGCTATTTGGCAGGGCGACCATTGCGGTCACGCCGCCGCTGGCCGCGGCACGGCTGGCGGATTCGATGGTCTCCTTGTGTTCCTCGCCGGGCTCGCGCAGCTGCACGCGCATGTCGATCAGGCCCGGCGCCAGGCAATGGCCGCCGCAGTCGATTGTCGTGACGCCCTCCGGAGCACCATCGCTAAACAGACCAGGCCCGAAATCGGTGATCTTACCGCTCTCGGCCAGCAGACCGCCCGGTGCATCGAGCCCGCTCGCCGGATCCAGCAGGCGGGCGTTGATGAAGGCGGTCCGTTTGCCGTTGCGCGGGCCGTTGAATTCGGTGGTCCCGGTCATGCGTCATCGCCGCTATTGCGCTGCAGCGAGCGGGTGAGGGCGTCGAGGCAGGCCATGCGGACCGCGACCCCCATCTCGACCTGCTCGCGGATGACCGAGCGGTCGATATCGTCGGCCAGCTCGCTGTCGATCTCGACCCCGCGGTTCATCGGTCCTGGATGCATGATCAGGGCATCGGGCTTGGCGAACGTCAGCTTCTCGTAGTCCAGTCCGAAATAGCGGAAATATTCCCGGACCGAGGGGACGAAGCTGCCCTGCATGCGCTCGGTCTGGAGCCGCAGCATCATCACGATGTCGCAGCCCTCCAGGCCCTTTCGCATGTCGTAAAATGCTTCCACCCCGAGCTGCTCGACGTTGGCCGGGAGCAGCGTGGGCGGGGCGATCACCCGGACCCTGGCACCCATGGTGTTGAGCAGATGGATGTTCGAGCGGGCGACCCGGCTGTGCAGGATGTCGCCGCAGATCGCGACGGTCAGGCCCTCCAGGCGATCGCGCCGGCGCCGAATGGTCAGGGCATCCAACAGGGCCTGGGTCGGATGCTCGTGACTGCCGTCACCGGCGTTGATCACCGAGCAGTTGACCTTCTCCGACAACAGCTTGACCGCTCCTGAATCCGGATGGCGCACCACCAGCACGTCGGCGTGCATGGCGTTCAGCGTCATCGCCGTGTCCATCAGGGTCTCGCCCTTCTTGATCGAGGACCAAGCGACCGACATGTTGATCACGTCCGCGCCGAGCCGCTTGCCGGCCAGCTCGAAGGAGGTTCGGGTTCGGGTCGAGTTCTCGAAGAACAGGTTGATGACGGTCCGGCCGCGCAAATGGGACCGCTTCTTGTCGTCCTGGCGGTTGAGGTCGACATAGCTGTTCGAGAGGTCGAGGAGGAAAGAAATCTCCTGCGCCGTCAGCTGCTCGGTTCCCAGCAGGTGACGGTGCGGATAACCGAGGCCGTGCGGCCTTTCCTGCACCCTAGTCATTAAAGCGGGAATATGACGAGCGACCTCTTGGGCCGCAAGGTGGTGGCTGGGTGGTTGGGCAATCGCATTTGGCGGTCGACATGCCCGGAGGCTGGAGAACCATTGTGCGTGCTTCGAGGCGGTCGCTGCGCGACCTCCTCAGCACGAGGAGATTTTTTTAATACCATCAAAGGCTTATCCTCACTCTGAGGAGTGCCGAAGGCACGTCTCGAAGGGCGCACGCTTGGCATACGATCCAATTTTTTTACGGCGACCATCTTCCTCCGCATAGCACTTATTTTTTTGAAGGCTGTGGATAAGCTGGCGATTCAAATGATGCCGCCGTCCCTCAGTCGGTCGATCTCCGGCGACTCCAGATCGAGCAGCTCCCGGAGCACCTCGTCGGTGTGCTGGCCCATGGTCGGCGGCGTGTGGCGGTACTCGACCGGTGTGCCCGACAGCTTGATCGGGTTGGCGATCAGGTCGACCTTGCCGGTCTCGCTGTCCTCCAAGGGCAGGGTCAGCTTCATACCGCGCGCCACCACCTGAGGATCGGCGAAGACCTGATCGAGGTTGTTGACCGGGCCGGCCGGGACGCCGCGCGCCTCGAGGCCCTCGAGCCACTCGGCCTGAGTCTTCTTCATCGTATAGCCCGGTAGCATGTCGTAGAGCGCACGACGGTTGTGGACCCGATCCGAGTTGGTCTTGAAGCGGGGGTCCCTTGCCAGCTCGGGGGCGCCGGCGAGCTCGCAGAAGCGGGCGAACTGGCCGTCGTTGCCGACCGCGATGATCACGTAGCCATCGGCGCAAGGCAGCACCTTGTAGGGCACGATGTTGGGATGCTCGTCACCCTGGCGCTTAGGCAGGTCGCCCGAGGTCAGGTAGTTCAGGCCCTCGTTGACCAGCCAGGCGATCTGGGTGTCGAGCAGCGCCAGGTCGATCGCCTGGCCCTCTCCGGTCCGGTCCCGGTGGCGCAGGGCGGCGAGGATGGCGGTCGAGGCGTACATGCCGCACATCACGTCGGCGATGCCGACCCCGACCTTCATGGGTACGCCGTCCGGCTCGCCGGTCAGGCTCATCATGCCGCCCATGCCCTGGGCCAGATAATCGTAGCCGGCGCGCGGTGCATAGGGGCCGGTCTGGCCGAATCCGGTGATCGAGCAGAAGATCAGGCCGGGGTTGTCCGGCCGTAGGTCGGGGTAGGAGAGGCCGTACTTGGCTAGCCCGCCAGCCTTGAAGTTCTCGACCAGGATATCGCACTCGGCGATCATCCGTTTGGCCAGGGCCTGACCCTCGGGCGCGGCGATGTCGATCGTGACCGAGCGCTTGTTGCGGTTCGAGCTGAGATAGTAGGCGCTCTGGGTGGTCGCCGCGCCGCTCTTGCCCTTGAGGTAGGGTGGGCCCCATTTGCGCGTGTCGTCGCCCTGGCCCGGCCGCTCCACCTTGATCACATCGGCGCCCAGGTCGCCCAGCAGCTGGGTGCAAGTGGGTCCGGCGAGGATCCGCGTCAGGTCGAAGACGCGCAGGCCTTTGAGCGGGGCTGTCATGTGCTGTTCCCGAGGTGGCTGAAGTCGAAGCGCGAGGGTTTTCCCCCGCTAGCCGAGCAAGGTCAAGGTCACTGGCAGGGTGACCAGGGCGATCAGGGTCTGAACCGTGATGATGGTCGCCATCAGCGGCGCGTCGCCACCCATCTGACGGGCCAGGATGTAGGAGCTGCTGGCGGTCGGCAGGGCGTTGAACA
This sequence comes from Trachythela sp. YZ-2020, assembly GCA_016169945.1. Taxonomy (NCBI): domain Eukaryota; kingdom Metazoa; phylum Cnidaria; class Anthozoa; order Malacalcyonacea; family Clavulariidae; genus Trachythela; species Trachythela sp. YZ-2020. Next base: position 103,463 of record JADLSH010000263.1, read on the forward strand.
GCACGGCGATAATCAGTGCTATGCCGGTCACGTCGAAGGCCCAGGCGAGCCCGAGAGTGACGAGGGGCAGCACACCCAGCTTGAGCCCGCTCGAGACGACAAGTGCGTGGCCCTGGCCGCCGCTCAGCTCGAGCCGGAGACCGGCCCCGACCGCCAGCAGCCCGATCGGCAGGGCGGCGCGGCCGATCAGGTCCAGCAGGCCGGCAAGGACCTGGGGCAGGCCGAGCCCAGTCAGGTTGATCAGCAGCCCAATCGCGCTGGCGACGATCAGGGGGTTGCTGGCCCATCGCCGTGCGACCGCGCTCAGGTCGGCCGGTTCCCCGACAAGCGCTTTGGACCCGAAGGCCGAAAGCACGGCCACCGAGATGATGTTGCCGCAAAGCACGATGGTCAGCACCGCGATAGCGGCCGCGGCCAGCCCCTGGTCACCGTAGAGGCCGGCCGCGATGGCCAGGCCGACATAGCCGTTGAAGCGGATCGCACCCTGGACGACGCTGGTGAAGCGGGCGCCGTCGCCACCGAACATCGGTCGTAGCGCCAGGCACAAACCGGTCACGATGGCCATCGCGAGGCCAATCGCCCCGGACAGCCCGAGATAATGGGACCCGCCGAGATCGGCATTGGCGCAGATCGCCACCAGCAGGCACGGCAGCAGGACGAAGTAGGCGAGGCGTTCGGCCGAGAGCCAGAAGCTGTCCTCGAACAGGCCGCTACGGCGCAGCGCGAAGCCAAGCAGGATCAGCAAGAAGACCGGGAGAATGACGGCGAGGGTCACGGAGGAAGCATCGTATTTGAATGAGAAGGGGCTGGATCGGCGCGACTATGCGTGCCGCGAAGGCGGTCGTCCAGAGGGCGGATAGGAAGGTTCCGGTCTTCGCCGGTCCATTGGCGACCTATCGGCTCCGGCTCAGGAAATCCAGCGCGCCCTGGAGAATGAACCCGGCGGCCAGCTTGTCGACGGCCTCGGCACGGCGTGATCGGCTGAGGTCGCCTTCGTCGATCATTGCGCGCTGGACCGCGGCGGTCGAGAGGCGCTCGTCCCAGAAGGCGATCGGCAAGTCGATGCCGGCCACCTGGATCAGGTTAGCGGCGAACTGGCGGGTAGACTGGCAGCGCGGGCCTTCGCTGCCGTCCATGTTGACCGGCAGGCCAAGCACCAGACCGCCGACGTTGCGATCCCGGCAGTAGCCGGCCAGCATTTCTGCGTCTTTGGTAAACTTGGTGCGTCGGATCGTGTCCAGCGGCGATGCGACCATGAGCCCGCTGTCCGAGAGTGCGAGGCCGATGGTCTTAGAGCCCAGGTCGAGGCCTAGTACGCGCATGCCTCTCGGCAGGTTCGGCGGCAACTCTTGCAAGTCTAGGATCGGCACGGAAAAGCACTCTCACCGGGGAATGTGCCTCGGTTCTACGACGAAACAGGCATCATGGATAGACGCGCCAGAGGCCTCCGACGACTTGAGCAGCTTCGAGCCGAGCCGATCCGGCGTTTTAGTAACATTGAAACCATAGCCGGGATTGATAGATGTCAGTGTAAAACCACGCTCCACCAAGCATGCCATGTTTGGTTGATGGAGAATCGGGTTCGGATGTACTGCGGCGGGAGGGCGCTGTTGTGATGCTACAAAACGATAACTGGGGCGATCGAGCCCGGATCGGGATGTTCATCGTCGGGAACGAAGCGGTGCCGGAGGCCGAGTGGTGGGCGATGCTACCGCCGAATGTGTCCGTCCACGCCGCCCGGGTTACCGCATCCGCGCCCTGGGCGGATTGGCAGGAGAACCGATCAGGCATCGATCTTGCCGACGACCTGGTGCGGGGAAGCCGATAGTTCGCGGCCATGCGTTTGTCCGTCGTTGTCATTGGCCACAGTTCCAGCAGCTTCGTCGGCGGCAAGGGATGGGACGAGGTGGTGGTAAATGGTATTTCCGGCATTCTCGGCTCGAACGTAATCGTCACAACGAACGGCCTGGATACCCTTGCCGCGCTGCGTGCCTCGGGCGTGCAACGGCCGTTCCTGGTCCTGCCATCTTGGTTCAACGACAAAACGATAGACGCAGGTGTCCGCTACTACGAAGACTACGGGTTTGAACCTTCGGGCCACCTTCGATACGAACCGGGTGAAAAATGGCAAGGCTTGCCGCCAGGCGATCTATACCGGCATGGCATGGGATTTGAGCAGGAGGTCGAATCTCTCCGTGAGCAGGTCAAGGCATCCTGTCCGACCGCGGCAGATGGGGTCCTTATTGCTGGTACGGGGCTTTGTTGTGTGGCTTTGCTGGAGTCACTAGAGCAGGATTTGAGACGACCGGTATTGTCGGCAAACCAAGCCAGCCTGTGGCACTGCCTGCAAATGACCGGCATTCGGCCCGATGTCGTCGGTTACGGGAGAATTTTCGAAATATGAACCGTGATCGAACTGCGACGGATTTGGGTCGCAACCAGGCCGATACTCTGAGCCGGTGTTCTCGTTGGGTCCCAGGAGCACACAGGCAAACCGAGTCGCTGGGAGGTGTCCAGCTTGCCGCCGTGGTGTGCTACAGAAAGGAAGCCACGGCGTCGGATCGAACCGGCTGCTGAGACATTCTGGCCTTTTGTGCACGGCGGTAAACCATGAGGAAGAAGACACCCGGAACTTCGTTCTCCGACCTGGACGAGGAAGTGCCGGACTGGGTTGACGAGTCTTTGCCAGGGCGATCGACTCCCTACACGGAGGAGGAACTCGATCTCCTGGTAGACAGCACGCTGGAGCGCATCGAAGATACAGCTGCCTGGACGAGGCTTGTCGCACGCATCGGAAATGAAGCCGCCCGGCGCGAGCTGCGAGCTCGCCTTATCATGAGGGACGAGATCGCCAGCAAGCTTCCTAGGCACTGATCCCTACCTTGACCCCACCGGCCAAGCGGATCGATACCAGGGTGGCGCTGCGCGCGCCAACGGGGCAAGTAGCGAGCTTCGGCGAGAATTCCGGTCTTCAACGATCTCGCAGCTCTCTCCGATAGGGCCGCTTTCAAGCGCTATCTCAAACCACTGCGCAGGACCGAATGGGCGGTCTACGCAAAAGAGCCTTTCGCCGGGCCGGAAGCGGTCCTCGCCTACCTGTCGCGCTATACCCACCGCGTCGCCATCTCAAACAGCCGGCTTATCGCCCGTGATCACGACGGCGTCACCTTCAAGTGGAAGGATTACCGGCTGAAGGGATCAGCGCGCTACTCGACGATGACGCTGCCCGCCCACGAGTTCATCCGCCGCTTCCTGATCCACGTACTGCCCAAGGGCTTCCATCGTATCCGCCACTACGGCTTCCTCGCCAACGGCAATCGCACCGCCAATGTCGCACGGGCGCGCCTGTTGCTGGCAGTGCCGCTCCACGATCATGCGCCCGACACCGAGGGCACTGCAGAGACCGACGAGCCCAGCCTGCCCGCTCATCCTTGCCCCAGCTGCGGCGGCCGTATGGTCATCATCGAGACTCCTCATCCTGAGCCTGTCGAAGGGCGAGCCAGGACAGAAACCGCAGCAACAGCGATCCCGTGACCCGCCCTCCTGCCAGAGCACCCGACTATGACGGACTTCCCTCACAGTAACGTCGATCTTGCCGAAAAGTCGCGGCCACCGGATCGCTCGCCTCGAGGACGAAACCTTCACTCAGAGCCGACGAAGAGAACCGTGATCAACGTCATAAGGCCGGCGCAAACCGGGCCAGCCTCTCGCGCCTACGGCAAGGCCTTCACCAGCAGGCCGACCAAACAAAGCCAGGCAACCTCCCTGCAATCCTCAAATCCCCATAGGCCCGTCGCCCAGAACCGCCGAGGCTAGCCGGCCCGCGATTTCGTGCCTTGGCGCTTCTCCGACGCCTGCAACTCCTGAGCCCAACCTACTTGCGCCGTGCCGGGCGTCCGAGAAACCTGCACAGGAGCGGCCATTCAATGAATGAGATGGTAGGGTATGATGACTGTGCTACAATTTTCAATCATGAGAAGGTTCGGATTGCTGTGGTTGATACTGTCGGTCGTGTGCTTCGGCGCAATCTCGGCGCGCGGAATACCGCTCGCCGAAGCCGGGTCGCTTGGCGAGCCTGTCTTCTTCGACAGCGCCGTCCTTCCGCCGACCCCGTTCAAGGTCAAAAGGGCCAAAGAGCAGGGTGTCGAGCCGGAGCCGATCCCGGCCTTGGCGATTTGGGGGCATCTGAGCAAGCCGAAGGGTGATGGTCCGTTTCCCGCCATCGTCCTCTTGCACGGCTGCGGCGGAATTGGGAGAGCCAATGAGGTGCGTACTGCACTGTTGGTCGACTGGGGTTATGTCGCACTAAACGTCGACAGCTTTGGCCCACGCGGCTTGGCAGATTGCTTCACGCGCACGAGACCTCCCGGGCCGTTGATGCGTGCGCTTGATGCACACGGCGCTAAGACCTTTTTAGCCGATCTCCCTTTCGTCGATCCAGGGCGCATCGCGGTACTCGGCGGGTCGCACGGCGGGGGGACTGCCATGCAAGCCATCCACCAGTCGACGATTGCCAAGCTCGGCGTCGAGCCGTTTCGAGCCGCGGTGGCGTTCTATCCGAATTGCGATCCACTCGTGGAACCGGAAGTGCCGGTCTTGATCCTCATTGGCGACCTCGATACATGGACGCCGGTGAACCTTTGTGAACGCTTCATGATGATGGGAGGCGCCGGTCGCGACGTCGTTCTGAAGATATACCCGGGCGCGTATCACGGCTTCGACCTCGAGGGCAATGATTGGCGACATTCTGGACATATTGGGCGATACGATGCCGAGGCCTCCCGTGATGCGTTCGAGCGCATTCGCGCATTTCTCGCTCAGCATCTTGATCTGCATGCCGTGGAATAGACCGGTCTGGGTCAGGTCCGGCTGCGGTGGCCCTCGGTTGGCCGCGCCCAGTGCTGGGGGCGGAGCTGACGAACAGGCCTCAAGGGACACGATCATCCGGTGTCAGGGGTAGTGCGGTCGCGACCGACTTCGCCCTGGCAGGGCTCTTCCTAGCCAACAGCCGACATTCAACGAAGCCTCGACCGGCCATGCCGACGGTCTCAAGTCGACCCACAGCAGCGCTTCAGGCCCGTTGGGGCGAACGTCGGCTTTCGGATCGGAGACCGGTCACTCAACTACGGCCATCGATCTCGCCGACTCAACATCTCACGGTCCCGGAGCGCCAAAGCCGCATTGATTTTTGCAGGCAACGAAGCTGTCAGTAGAACCTCCTCCCTGGTTACACCGATGTCATCAAGGAACCGGTTGTCTCGGTGGATCAAGTTCACCAACGCTGCATGGGCGTCCTTCAGCAAGCGCCCTTGCTGCCGTCGTTTGCGCACACACCGTAGGGATGCTGACAGAGCGGACAGGAGCTGGGATGACGATGGCACCACAAATCGCTCAGAGTGGGTGATGGTCACCGTGCTCGGGCTTCACCTTCAGGATCACGGTGAATCAGAGCTTCAATCTCAGTCATCACATCAGCAGGTAACGGCCCAAAGCCAATGGCACCAGCATTGTCCTGTATTTGCTCTACAGTTCTGGCCCCTGGTAAAGGTAAATTCCTGTCAGATTTTGCCATGAGCCACCCTAAGGCCCCTTGAGAGAGGGTGCGACCACCAGTCTGTAGGAGTTCTCGTATGGCGCCCAGATTAGCCAGATGTTTCTGCGCTACTTTGCCATCTCGAAAATAGTCCCTCTTGTTGGTGTTCACGGCCCGTACGTCATTACTGGCAACCGTCGAAGCTTCGTCAAACTTGCCAGTGAGCACGCCCATCGCAAGCGGTGAACGAATGAACGCTATGAGATTGTTTTGTTCGACGGTTGACTGGATCGAGGGCACATCGACAAAAACGTTCATGGCATGCTCAATACCAATAAAGCCTTCCATCTTAGCCATAGCAGTCGCACTCGATGGGAAATCAGTGCTCCAACCGTATGCCTGAATTTTGCCAGATAATAGTGCTCTTTCCATTTCTTCAAAAATTGGCGTCGCGGCCTCTACGGACAACGCATTCAGGTGGAGCAACATAACGTCAATTCGATCGCGCTGTAGTCGCCGCAGGCTTCCATCGATCGCGGCCTCAACATCTGCGTCGTCAGTTTCGTCGGCCAGAACTTGCTTTGATCGCTCGTCAAATGACGTACCGAGCTTGCTGATGATCAGTGCATCGTGGCGATCTTTTAGAGCGACGCCAAGCAGACGTTCCGAGTGCCCAGCACCGTAGACGGCTGCCGTGTCAAATAGTCGAATGCCTGCTTCAAGGGCCGCATGAATGGTTCGGGTCGATTCCTCATCATCAGCGTCTGGAAACCCGAGGGACTGCTCGCCAGCGTAAAACAGCCCGCCGATCGCCCAGCACCCCATACCGAGCGGCGCAATATCGTTTCCGAGGAGGTTCATGTAATTCTCCTGAGTGGATTTGTTGAAGAACTACAATTGTCGGAGAAATCTACCATGACATCCATGAAACACTATGTAATGATCTTTTCATGAATGAAATGAAGCTAGATTGGGACGATCTCAAACTGTTTCTGGCGGTTGCAAGAGCGGGCGGTCTATCTGCAGCGGCGGCGGCTACTGGCAAGAGCGCGCCCACGCTGGGCAGACGAATGTTGGTACTTGAGGCTGTCACTGGCGCGGAGTTGTTCCACCGATTGGCCCGCGGCTACGAGCTTACGGAGCATGGGATCGTCCTCTTGAATAAAGTTGTCGATCTTGAAGCGCAGATCATGCCTCTCGACCGATCAGCGGACAAAGAGGGCACTGTACTCGTCAAAGTATCTGCCGGGACCTGGATGACACATATTCTCTGTCAGAAGGCCCAGGCCATCTTGAATCGAAACGAATTAGCTCGCCTGCGCTTTATTTCGGCCGAACACGTATTGGATATCGCCCATCGTGAGACGGTCATCGGTATAAGAAATCGCCGTCCCGAGCAGAATGGGCTGGCTTGTCGCAAAGTGGGTCGCGTGAAGTTCGCGGGGTATGCAAAGAGCAAGAATATCAAGTCCTGGGTTAGAGTTATGGGTAAGACCCCTTCTGCGCTCTGGTTGGCGGGGCAAACAAATAGTGCTTTGAATATGGAAGTGACTGCCCCTCGCAATGCCCTTGATTTGGCGTGCGCTGGCATCGCCCGTGCCTTGCTTCCGACGTTTATAGGCGATACGCAAAAAGGCCTGCTTCGCGTAACAGCACCAATTGCAGAATTGACACACGATCAGTGGTTGGTGACCCACCAAGATGAACGCTTCCTACCTGAAGTGCGTCTTACCATTGATCGGATATATGAGGTTGTGAGGTCTCTGCACCGGAAGGCAAGATAACTAACGTGGCGGACCCGAACAAAGAGTACCGCCCAGCATTGCGTGAATGGCCCCTCAGGGTCGAAACCGACGGTAAGAGGCGTGTAGGTCGAACGGGCGCTTAGGGATCGGTAAACCGACCCTGCAGGTGACCGGATCCAGTGACCGTTCCTGGCCGGTTTCTGCCCGTCACCGCAATTCCGCTATGGGCCAGGTAGAGACCATCCGCAGGCCTTTCCTGCGCGTCCGGTGCTGGTGGTCGAGCGGCATAGGCGTTCAAAAGTGCAACGTAGCTTACGTTTTCGGCAATTCTCCTTGCCCTAGGGAAGCTGGACGGGGTCCGCAATTCGATTCTCTGCTTTCGGTTGGCGTTTGGACGGGTGGCGGTGATGGAGACCGAGTGCGCCTCGCAGTCGAAGACGGCGTCGACGGCCGTGCCCGGGTGAACCGGGTTTTGCGCCGAGACGGAGCTGTTCTCGGAGCCGAATCCCCGGCTCCGTTGGGTCTGCAGCAGGTTCCGCGGGCCCAGCTCGTCGTTGGCCAGCGCGAGGGTGGCGAGGTTGGCGGTCAAATGCCTGGCGATGTCGCCGGGTATCTTGCGGCTTCGGAATACGGAATCGCTCTTGCCTGCGCCGCCTCGGGACCGGGGCGTGGCATTGCCCAGGCCTCGAGGAAGAATTACGGCCTGCAGGCCCCCGCCGTCGATGGCCGGGGGCTCGGCCCTCCGGGGCCGCCCGCTAGCCCTACCCGGGAATCGGTGGCGGGACCACCGGCGTCGCGTCACAGTCCGTCACACCGCCGAGGCAGCCGTACTTTTCGCCCTGAAGCGACGGCTTATAGTTGACGCCGGCATCCGGGGGCACGCGGGGCGCTTGCTCGACCGTCAGCTCGAACCCAGCCTTCGCCTCGAAGATCACGACGAAGTCGGAGCCGCCGAACGCGAAGTTCGCGAACTCCCAGCCCTTTTCCGCCTTGGCACCCAGCTTCACCCAATCGCGCAACTGGATCGCCGAGACCTGGGCCATGCCCATCGGGGTCGCGATCACGATGCCATGGTCCGGCGTCTGGATGCCGAGCACCAGCCGGGTCTGGCCGAACTGCCAGTCGGGTGTGTCTCGCGGGTCGTAGTAGCCGACATCGTTGCCGCTGAGCGGCGGCTTCCATTCGGACTTCATCCGGGTGCCGCCCTGGAAGTGGCGCATGAAGACCAACTCGCCGCCGACCGGCAGGTGAAGCCGGTGGTAGTTGTTCACGTTGAGGAACTGGTGAGTGAAGGTCCCGCCGTCGAACAGGCTCGCGTCGATCTTGCCGAACTCTTGAATGATCCGGTCGTCCGCTTCGCCGGTGATGAACGCGCGGATGTCGCTGTAGAGCTTGCCTTTGATCGGCCGGCCCGACTGCGAGATCCGATCGTAGCCGGTCACCAACTCGCCGTTGCTGCTGATCGGCCACCATCCCATCGAGTTCGAATCACCGATCGAAACGACCGTCCTCGGGTCATTGAAGCCTTGGACCGGGCGCGAGCCGGTCTTGAACGTCTCGGGGCAGAGCTCGCGTGTGAAGAAATCCTGATAGGTGGCGTAAGGCCCTTTCGGGCAATACCAATCCCCGAATTTCGGGTCTTTCTCGAAGCTCGGGACGTACTTTGCGGAGTCCTTGGTTTCGAGGTAGTGGCCCCAGGCCTCGGCGACGCCTCGCATCCAATCGGAAAAGGCGCGGTTCTCGAACTGGATCTGGCCGCGCGGGTCCGTGGTGATCTGCCGGTCGACCAGGAAGTAGCTGTAGGCCAGCAGGTCCAGGATGTTCCAATTGCAGTAGTTGGTACCGTCCATGGAGATCCGGATGCTGTCGTGCTCGAGGCCGGTCTGGATGTTGCGCGGGTCATAGGTTGCCAGCGCATCGATGAAGTCATAGTAGTCATCGAGGTCCGCGACCGGGTTCGAGCGTGGATTGTCGTTGATCCGCTGGCCCAGATCGATCGACTCCTGGAGCGAGGCTTCCAAGTTCCGGTCGGCCTCGACGAGGTCGATCAGGGCGGTCGTGACCGGTTGCCGGGCCAGCGGCTCACAGTCCTGGGCCAAGGCGCCGGTGGCACCGATACTGGCACCGACAGCGGCAATGGCCGCGAAAACCAAGCTCAGTCTCGAGATCGATACCATCTTTTCGTCCTCCGCGTGCAAGACCAGAAGCGGCCGGTCCAAGGCAAGATCAGTGCATTCTAGCGCTGTTCTCGATTGCGGAGCTCGCGTTCTCTCGTGGAATTTGCTGCCCCACGTCCCGCAGAACCAAGCGTGGCGCCAGGAAGAAACAAAAGCCATCCCCTGCCGGCCTCGCTCAAAAGAGGCTCCGCAATTGTCGCCGAAAGCACACGCTATTGTAGCATATCTTCCAGCCGGCGATCAAGCCTTCAGTTTGGTACGGTCGACCTGGCCGTTTTGGCTCGACTACAGCGGCGGGCGCCGCTCGGGCCGGTCGTAGAGCGGCTGGAGACGCTGGAATTCGGCGCCGGCGCGGAACACGCTGACGTCGTCGTAGGTCCGGCCGACGATCTGGATCCCGGTCGGCACGCTGTTGCTGGCGAAGCCGCTGGGCACCGCGAGGACCGGGCAGCGGCTCAGCATGTTGAAGGGATAGGTCATGGTCCAGCCCCAGACCGGGTGAACCTCCTTGCCGTTGATCTCGAAGCGGTCGACGCCCGGGTCGTAGTCCGCGGGCACGGCGGACGAGGACATGGTCGGGCAGATGAAGACGTTGTGGGTCTCCAGAACCGGCCCCAGGGTGGCGTACATCTCGTTCAGGACCCGCATGGCTGACAAGTAGTCTTGCGCCGTGGTGCTGCGGCCGAACTCGGCGAAGCTGCGGGCATAGTGGGTCAGCTGCTCGCGGTGGCGCGGCAGGTGCTCGGCCACCATGTTGCCGAACAGGTGGCCGAGGTGATTCGAGGCGGCGGTCAGGGTTTCCAGGCCCCAGCCCAGATCGACCTCCTCGGTGGTGGCGCCCAGCTCGCGGAAGCCGGCGAGTGCCGCCTTGGTGTTCTCGACCACATCTGGATCGACCTCGAAATAGCCCAGATCGAGCGAGTAGGCGATCTTCCAGCCCTTGATGTCGCCGAGCTCGGTGGGAATCCGCAGCTTGGGGCGCAGTGTGGTGATGTCCTTGGAGTGCGGGCCGGCCATGACGTTCTGCAACAGCGCGGCATCGGCGACCGTGCGAGCCATCGGCCCTTCGTGGCAGTAGGGGTCGAGATTGAAGGGGCTGTCCTCGGGCACCCGCCCGTAGGGCGGCTTGAAGCCGACCACGCCGCAGCAGGCCGCCGGCATCCGGATCGAGCCCCAGATGTCGGAGCCGTTGGCCAGCGTGGTGGTGCCGGCCGCGAGCGATCCTCCGGCGCCGCCGGAGGAGCCGCCGGTGGTGAAGTCCGGGTTCCAGGGATTGCGGCTGACGCCCCAGAGCCGGGAGTGGGTGACCCCGGCGCAGGCGAACTCCGGCGCTGTCGAGCGGGCGTGGACGATGCCGCCGGCCTTCAGGATCCGCTCGACCGACAGCGAGGTATAGCTGTCGATCTTGTCCTTGAAGATCAGTGAGCCGGAGCTGGTGCGGTCGCCCTTGATGGTGTTCTCGTCCTTGATCGCGACCGGCAGGCCTTCGAGCGGCCGGGTGCGTCTCCCGCTGGCGTAGCGGGCCTCGGCCTTGCGCGCCTGCTCCAGTGCCCGCTCGAAATGACGGATCGTGAAGTGGTTGACCCTGGGCTCGACCGCCTCGGCCCGGGCGATGATCGCTTGCAGTAGATCGACCGGCGAGAGCGTGCGCGCCTTGAAACGGGCGAGGGCGTCGCTGGCACTGATGTAGCAGAGGTCTTGGTCGGTCATTGCGCTGGTTCCTTCCTCGATACGATCCTTAGTGGCGCGGCCCAAGCGGATGGCTCCCTTCGGTTTGGACAAGTTTCCCCACAAGATCAATTGTCTGGTGGGTCGGGTCTCGTCACGCTTGGGACTCGAGCGGCAGGATCGGACCCCCGGACATAGACCATGGGTGAGGCTGCCTGGACAACCGGCCAGCAGGAGCCACACCGATGGTCTCGCGTCCTATCGATCGCTGTGCAAGGCTCGCGGGTCCTTGCTCCTGGTTGGTATTCAAGGCCGAAATACACTAAGCTTTGGTCCCATAGTCCGTCGTGCGCTGGCGGCCGCGGAGTCACTTGTGAGGATATGGATAGGTCTCAAATGACGGTTTATGGACAAGCGGATCTCCAAATCGATCATCAAGCGGAGTCGTGGTTGTGCTGGGCTGCGGTTGCGATTGCGGTCGCGCAGCATCACAACATGCAGGTCCCGACCCAAGACGGCTTGGCCAAGGCCTGCAATCGAGAGAACCAAGCCTATGACCCGAGAAAGGCGCTGGAGGCACGATTCGGGATCACGAGCAACAAGGCGTGGACCCATCAAAACCCGCCGGCCAATCCGATCGAGAAGGCTTCTCGCGTGAGGGATCTGCAAGATGTCCTGAAGGCCAATCTGAACGCCGGACCAATGATCTGTCAGATCACCGAAAGCCAAAACCAGAAATGGCAGATCAACGTGACCGATCCCAAGACGAAGCAAACCACGGTCAAGGACTATTCGTTTAGCCACGCGATAGCTGTTTACAAATACGACGATGCATCGGATCTCGTTTCCATTGCAGATCCAGCGCAACATGGCTCAAATGAGAAACGGGACATTCCGGCCGAACAGGCGGTCACCGGGTTCCACTATGGGACGGTTGACGACCTCGGACCGAAAGCAAAGGCAATTCTGATAAACCCACCCGCGTCGATCGAGGTGAGGGTGCTAGCGCTCTTCCAACACGCGATCAAGACTCCATAGATGGTTGGGCAAACGAGACGACCAGCGTGGTCCGATCGGTGCAGGGCTTAGACCGCTTTGGCGGCGCCAGGGCAATCGGGTGAACCCGTTTGCCCTGTGTTTTGATTGGCCCCTCAATCGCCGGGCGCGCCCATCCCGCCTTCACCGAGGCTTCGGCGGGCAGGCCGGGCGCCTCGCCTCGCTTGCGCTCCGGCGCAGCGGGTTGGCTTCGCTCGCATGAGCTCCCATACGCCTAGGGAGGGGGCCTCAACGGCCCAGTTTGCAGTCACCGGGGCGGATCTCCGACCGTACCAATCTCTTCAGGCGATCACCCTGTTGGCGGCGCCCTGGGTCATTGATGCCCGGGCGGCCCGGTGCTAGGGTCCGCGCGCGTTTCGCTGCGGCCGGCCGCGGGCTTATTTGGACCCGGGTGGCTGCGCGCTTCCACACCAACCAAGGATTGAGAACGATGGCGGTCGACAAGGAAACCGTCGTGCAGATTGCTCGACTGGCACGGATCCGTGTACCCGACGAACAGCAGGTCTCGTTGGCGGGCGAGCTTAACAGTATCCTCGGCTGGATCGAGCAGCTGGATGAGGTCGACACCGACGACGTCGAGCCCATGACCTCGGTGGTGGCCCGCAAGGCCCCTCTGCGCGACGACCGGGTCACCGACGGGGCGATCCCCGAGCAGGTGGTGAAGAACGCGCCGGAGGCGAACCGCGATTTCTTCCTGGTGCCGAAGGTGGTCGAGTGATGGGCGAGATCACCAGCCTGACCATCGCCGAAGCCCGGGACCGGCTCGCGCGCGGGGAGCTTTCGGCCAAGGAGCTTGCCGAGGCGCATCTGCGTGCGGTCGAAGCGGTTCGTCCGCTCAAGGCCTTCATCACCGAGACCCCCGAGCAGGCGGTCGCCATGGCCGAAGCCTCGGATCAGCGCCGGGCGAAAGGTGAGGCCGGGGCGCTGGAGGGGATTCCCCTGGCGATCAAGGACTTGTTCTGTACCGAAGGCGTCCTGACCACCGCCGGCTCGCACATCCTGGACGGCTTCCAACCGACCTACGAGTCGACGGTCTCGGCCAATCTCTGGCGGGCCGGGGCGGTGATGCTGGGCAAGACCAATATGGACGAGTTCGCCATGGGCTCGTCCAACATGACCAGCTACTACGGCGCCGTGGAAAACCCTTGGCGCCGGGAAGGCGACAACCGGGCGCTGGTGCCGGGGGGCTCCTCGGGCGGCTCGGCGGCGGCGGTGGCCGCGCGTGCCGCCATGGGCGGGACCGGTACCGATACCGGCGGCTCGATCCGCCAGCCGGCCTCGTTCAGCGGCATCGTCGGTCTGAAGCCGACCTACGGCCGTTGCTCGCGCTGGGGCATCGTTGCCTTTGCCTCCTCGCTCGACCAGGCCGGCCCCATGACCCGCAGCGTGCGCGATGCGGCGATCATGCTGGGCGCCATGGCCGGGCACGACCCGAAGGATTCGACCTCGGTCGATCTGCCGGTGCCCGACTACGAGGCCGCCATGAGCGGTGACATCCGGGGCCTCAAGGTCGGTGTTCCCAAGGAGTACCGCATGGATGGCATGCCGGGGGAGATCGAGACCCTCTGGCAGCAGGGCATCGCCTGGCTGCGCGCGGCCGGTGCCGAGCCGGTCGATATCTCCCTGCCGCACACCAAGTACGCCTTGCCGGCCTACTACATCGTGGCGCCGGCGGAGGCCTCGTCCAACCTGGCGCGCTATGACGGCGTGCGTTATGGCCTGAGGGTCGAGGGCGACACCCTGGACGAGATGTACGAGGCGACGCGCGGCGAGGGCTTCGGTGCCGAGGTGCGCCGGCGCTTGATGATCGGGACCTATGTGCTGTCGGCCGGCTATTACGACGCCTATTACAACAAGGCGCGGCGGGTCCGCAGCCTGATCCTGCGCGATTTTACCGAGGCCTTTGAGGGCGTCGACGTGGTCCTGACGCCGACCGTGCCCAACACCGCCTTTGCGATCGGCGAGAAGATGGACGATCCGATCGCCATGTACCTGAACGACCTCTTTACGGTACCGGCCAACATGGCCGGCCTGCCGGGCATCTCGGTGCCGGCCGGTCTGTCCGATGACGGCCTGCCGCTCGGGCTGCAGCTGATCGGTCGGGCGTTCGACGAGGAGACCGTCTTCAAGGTGGCCGGGGTGCTCGAACAGGCGGCAGCGTTCTCGGCCCTGCCGCAGTTCATCGCGGGCGCGCCATGAGCCCGGGCGGCTTTCCGCAGGGCCTGCTGGAGAACGGCGATCTGCGGGTGCGGCGTTGCCGCTACGGCTTCATGCTCTACACGCTGCACGATGTCTATATGGGCCGAGCTTTCGAGCACTATGGAGAATATGGCGAGCTCGAGGTTGCGCTGTATCGCCAGTTGATCAAGCCGGGTCAAGTGGTCATCGATGCTGGCGCCAATCTAGGCTCCTTCACCGTGTACTTTGCCCGAGCGGTGGGTCGTGAAGGATTGGTCCACGCTTTCGAGCCGCAGCGGGTGATCTATCACATCCTCTGCGCCAATCTAGCGCTCAACAGCTTGCATAATGTGGTCAGTCACCATGGTGCTGTCGGTGCGGCACCGGGCCGGATTGCGGTTCCCAATGTCGATTATGGCAAGACCTACAATTTCGGCGGCCTCAGTCTGGCCGACGGGGGGGAAGGCGAAGAGGTGCCGGTCCTCACTGTCGATGGGCTTGAGTTGGAGCGCTGTGATTTCATCAAGATCGATGTGCAAGGCATGGAGAGTGACGTTCTGAGTGGCGCGGTAGAGACGATCGAGCGTTTCCAGCCGCTGCTCTATGTGGAGAACGATCTGAAAGAGAAATCTCAGGCACTGATCGGTCAGCTGTTCGATCTGGGCTACCGGCTCTTCTGGCACATTCCCCGCTTGTTCAATCCCAAGAATTTTTTCCAGCAGGAGAAGAACATTTACGGCAATACCGCGAGTATCAACATGATCTGCCTGCCCAAGGGCGACGACCGCAAGGTGAGCTTGCGGCAGATCACCTCGGTCGACGATTGGTGGAAGACCGAGGTGTCGAATGACGAGCCAGGCGAGACATGAGTATGATCGAAGGCAAGACCGGTTCCTGGGAGGTCGTCATCGGCCTGGAAGTGCACGCCCAGGCGACCACGACCTCTAAGCTTTTCTCCGGGGCCGCGGCCGAGTTCGGCGCCGAGCCCAACCATCAGGTATCCCTGGTCGACGCCGCCATGCCCGGCATGTTGCCGGTGCTCAATCGTGCCGCCGTCGAGCAGGCGGTCAAGACCGGCCTGGGCCTCAACGCCAAGATCAATCTGCGCTCCGAGTTCGAACGCAAGAACTACTTCTATGCCGACCTGCCGGCCGGCTACCAGATCTCGCAGTATCTGCATCCGATCGTCGGCGAGGGGATTGTGACCCTGGACCTGGAAGACGGCTCGACCCGGGAGATCGGGATTGAGCGCCTGCACATGGAGCAGGATGCCGGCAAGTCCCTGCACGATCAGCATCCGAGCAAGTCGTTCATCGATCTGAACCGGGCCGGGGTCCCCTTGATGGAGATCGTCTCCAAGCCGGACCTGCGCTCGGCCGAGGAGGCCGGGCTGTTCCTCGCCAAGCTGCGCTCGATCCTGCGCTATCTCGGCACTTGCGACGGCAACATGGAAGAGGGCTCGATGCGCGCCGACGTCAATGTCTCGGTGCGCCGGCCAGGCAGCGAGCTGGGCACGCGCACGGAGACCAAGAACGTCAACTCGATCCGTTTCGTCAAGCAGGTGATCGACTACGAGGCGCGGCGCCAGGTTCTGGCCCTTGAAGCGGGCGAGGTCATCGTCCAGGAAACCCGGCTGTTCGATGCCGATCGCGGCGACACCCGGACCATGCGGAGCAAGGAGCACGCCCACGACTACCGCTATTTTCCGGACCCCGATCTGTTGCCGCTTGAGCTCGACCCGGTCTGGGTCGAAGAGCTGCGCGCCGAACTGCCCGAGTTGCCGGACGTCAAGAAGGCTCGCTTCATGGCCGAACTCGGACTGCCGGCCTACGATGCCGGTGTGCTGGTGGCCGATCGGGAGACCGCCGTCTTCTTCGAGGCCGTAGCGGCCGGGCGTGACGCCAAGACGGCGGCCAACTGGGTGACTGGCGAAGTCTTCAGCGCACTCAACCGCAGCGGCCTCGCGATCTCCGACTCGCCGGTCGCCGCCGAGCGCCTCG
Organism: Trachythela sp. YZ-2020; assembly: GCA_016169945.1. Classification (NCBI taxonomy): domain Eukaryota; kingdom Metazoa; phylum Cnidaria; class Anthozoa; order Malacalcyonacea; family Clavulariidae; genus Trachythela; species Trachythela sp. YZ-2020. Next base: position 119,820 of record JADLSH010000263.1, read on the forward strand.
GCGGCCTGCTCGACCTGCTCGCCGATGCCACGATCTCCGGACGGATCGCCAAGGAGGTCTTCGAGGCCATGTGGGAGACCGGCCGCGCGGCCGACGCCATCGTCGAGGAGAAAGGCCTAAGGCAGATCACCGACAGCGATGCGATCGAGGCCGTGGTCGACCGGATCATCGCCGATAACCCCGGCCAGTTCGAGCAGCTCAAGGGCGGCAACCAAAAGGTCGTCGGCTGGTTCGTCGGCCAGGTGATGAAGGCGACTCAAGGCAAGGCCAACCCCAAGCTGGTCAACGAGCTGTTGCGCAACAAGCTGGCCTGAACCCGCGCGGCTGCGCCGGGGCGAATTTGTGACAAACGGCAAGGTGCTACGCCTATGCCGAGCTTCCGGTTGCCAAGTCGCCGCCAAGCACGCAAGAATTCCGCTCTATTCCGCGTTGCCCCTTCAACTTTGGCATGGGCCCGACGGCGCTGGGGCCTCCCCAGAGTCTTGCTCAGGCGGTACAGGAGCGGGCACGGGTATGGCAGACCGAGAATTCGATGGCGAGGCAGGGTCTCGAACCGTTTTCGATGTCGGGATGAACATCTGCGAGGACACGGATTTTTACCTCAAGAAGGGGTTCAACGTCGTCGCGGTCGAGGCCAATCCGGTCCTATGCCAGGCGGCAAAATCCAAGTATGCGCCGGAGATTGCCAGTGGGCGCCTTTCCATCCTGAACTGCGCCGTGTCCGATGTAGAAGAGACGATCCCTTTCTTCGTCTGTCGGGACATGTCTGCGCTGAGCACGGCGATCCCGAAGCAAGTGGCCTTCTGGACGGCGCGGGGCATGCACTTCGATGAGATCATCGTGCCGGCGGTCAGGTTCGAGACGATCCTGGCGGAGCATGGCATGCCCTACTATCTTAAAATCGATATCGAGGGCTCCGATCTGTTGTGCTTGGCGGCGCTGGCCGAGGGGCCGGATCGGCCGCGCTTCCTGTCTTTCGAGGTCGACTTCGCCGAGGGCGACCGGGCTCTGCAGCTGTGCCGAACTCTGGGCTATCGAAAGTTCAAGCTCGTTGCTCAGAAAAGTGTTCCCGCGCAAACCGCGCCGGACCCGCCGCTCGAGGGCGGTTATGTCCGCGGTCCGTTCAAGATCGGAGCCAGCGGTCTCTTCGGCACCGAAGTGCCAGGCACCTGGGACAGCCAAGGCGCGGTCGATCGGGAGGTGAGGCGGATCCGGTTGCAGCATAGGCTCGGCCGCTGCCTGAGGCTTATCGGCGGCGCGACCGGTTGCCGGGATCGGGTCGAAACCCTGATATCGTCCTACCTGTGGCGCACGGGTGACTGGTGGGACATCCACGCGACACACTAGTGGTGCGATTGATCTTGTGGATCGCGTCGGGCCTGCTGGAAAATCATTCATGAGATGATGCGAATTTCGAGGTTTATCTTTATTCGGTCGTTTCGGAAAATCTCCTGATTGGCAGTCAGTATGCGGCGGCGGAGATGCGTGCGAGGCGGCGGGGGCATTCACGGACAGGAAGCCGGAATCCGACCGGGTGCTCGGGTCCAAAGATTTGCGTCGGGGGACGCTACCAGCCTCTGTCGGACACAGGCCGTGACACGATCATCGACAAGGCCTTTTCCATCCTGGAGCGGATCGGCGTCGGCGGAGCCCCCGAGTGGCTGCGCAGCTGTCTGGAAGACAAGGGTGCGCGGGTTCGTCACGACGGCCGGATGGTAGTGCCCCGGACTCGTGTCGAAGGCGCTTTGAAGCGGGCCGCCCGAAGCGTTACCCTTCCGGGATATCGGGACGAGTACGGCCTTCAGATCGGTGGCGGCTACGTCCACGTGGGCAGCGGAGGCGCGGCCGTGGAGGTGCTCGAGTCCGAGACCGGTGCCTACCGCGACTCCCGGCTCTCGGATCTCTACGCGATGATGCGGGTGCTGGAGGCGTGCCGGAACATCCACTACGGCGTACGCCCGCTGGTGGCGCGGGACCTGCCGACAGCCTACGAACTGGACGTCAACACCGCCTACGCTTGCCTGCGGGCGACCGGCAAGCCGATCGGAGTCAGCTTCGACAGCGCGGACAATGTCGCTCCGGTGGTCCGGCTGTTCGATATCGCCCTCGGGCGCGAGGCTGGGTTTCGCCGGCAACCCTTCTGTATGGCGATCATCGTGCACGTCGTGCCGCCGCTGTGTTTTGCGGAAGAGGGCATGGCGGTCCTGCGCGCGGCGATTGCCGCCGGAATGCCGCTGCAGATCTGCTCGGCCGGCCAGGCCGGGGCGACCAGCCCGGCGTCCCTTGCCGGTGCGCTGGCGCAGGGGCTCGCGGAATGTTTCGCCGGTATGGTGGCGGTGGACGCGCTGGCGCCCGGTCATCCTTGTATATACGCCTTCATGCCCTTCATCTCGGACCTCAGGACCGGGGCGATGAGCGGCGGGGGCGGCGAGGCGGCGGTTGCGAATGCGGCGGCGGCGCAGATCCTGCTGCACCTGGGTTTGCCCTCCACCGTCTCGGCCGGCATGACCGATTCCAAGATCGCCGATGCCCAGGCCGGTTACGAGAAGGGCTACAGTGTCGCGCTTGCAGCCCAGGCCGGGGCGGACATGATCAACCTGTCGGTCGGCATGCTGGGCTCCATCATGGTCGCCTCGCCGGAGGCGCTGGTGATCGACGACGAGATGTGCGGTGCCATCCTGCGCTCCGTACGCGGGGTCGAGGTGAGAGAGGGTCTGATCGACCTGGACGCCATCGAACGGGTGGTGACCGGCGAAGGCCACTATCTCGGCGAGGCCCAGACCCTCGAGCTGATGAAGACCGAATACGTTTATCCACGACTGGGCGACCGGCGCAGTGTCGATGAATGGATCGAGGCGGGGCGAACATCGATTTGGGACCGGGCGCGCGCGCGGGTCGCCGAGATCCGGCGCGCCGCTCCTCCCGACCACCTGCCTCGCGCCGCCGATCGAGCGATCCGGGAGCGATTTCCAATACGACTGACTGTTCAGGAGACAGAGGGATGAAAGTGTTCAGAAGCGTCATTCTCGACGCTCCGATCGCGCAGGCCTGGGCCGCGGTGCGGGCCTTCGACGCGGTCGACAATTGGAATCCAGGGGTGACCTCGACGCGCCTCGTGTCCGGCACCGCAACGGCTGTGGGTTCGATCCGCCATCTCGACATTGCCGACGGCACGGTTTTCCGCGAAACCCTGCTGGCCCATTCCGACCTCGAACACTACTACAGCTATGATATCGTCGAGGGTTCGCTGCTCTGCAGCAACTACGTCTCCACCCATCGCTTCATAGCGATCACCGACGGCGACCGAACCCTCGGGGTCTGGGAAGGTGAATTCGACTGTGAGCCCCAAGATCAGGCCGATCTTGAGATCGTGGTCGGGGACCGGATCTATCGGGACGGCATGCGGGGCCTGAACGCCTATCTGACGGGAGATCGCTAGATGGTCGATACACTTGCGCCGCGCGGCGTCGTCGGCGTCATGACACCGGCTATGAATACGGTGGTCCAGCCCGAGTTGGAGCTGCTACGTCCCGACGGCATCACCAATCAGATGCAGCGCTTCCGGTTGGGCGGGGACCGGGTTTCCGATGACCTGATCGACGAAGCCGAGAAGCTCATGGACTGCGGTCCGAGGGCCCTCGCGATCGGCTTGACGACGGATGCGGGCCCGGGCGGCGTGGCGAAGCTCGGCGCCCGTTGCCGGGAGCTTGCAGAGGTGGTCGGAATCCCGGTGTTCAACGCGTCCGAGGCCGATCATGCCGCCCTGCGCGCCCTGGGAGCCGAACGGGTTGCCGTGGTGACCCCCTTTGCCGCCGAGATCGATCGAACCGTAAAGGCCAACGTCGAGGAGGCCGGGTTCACGGTCGTCACGATTACGGGCACCGAGGCGCCCTCGCTGCCCGCGATCTGCGAAACACCGCTGGACGACATCCGCCGGGTCTTCCGTCAGGTCGCCGAGCATGACTGCGACGCCATCCTGCAGGTCGGGACCGCCTTGCCGGTGGTCGCCTTGATCGACGAGTTGGAGCGGATGACCGGCAGGCCGGTCGTGGCCTGTAACGCGGCCCTCTACTGGCAGACCCTGAGGGGCCTCGGCATCGATGACAAGATCTCCGGCTTCGGCCGACTCTTCGCGGAGCACTGAGCCTTGCGGTCGCAGGCCCGTGTCGTCGTGATCGGCGGCGGGGCAGTCGGTGCGTCCTGCCTCTATCATCTGACCCGGGCCGGTATCGCCGATTGCCTGTTGATCGAGAAGGACGAGCTGACCTCCGGCTCGACCTGGCACGCGGCCGGCAACATCCCGACCTATGCGAACAGTTGGCTCGGCATGCGGGCCGGCAACTACGCCTGGCGGCTCTACAAGACCCTGGGAGAGGCGCTCGATACGCCGATCACCTACCGGCACACGGGCGCGTTCTGGCCGGCGCACAGGGCGGACCGCATGGACCTGTTCCATCACCTGGTCGGAGTTTCCAAGTCGGCCGGCTTCGAGCTGGCGATGGTCACGCCGGAGGAGATGGAATCGATGCATCCCTTCTACCGGGCGGGGGAGGGCGTCATCGGCGGGATCTACGACCCTTATGAAGGCGACATCGACCCGAGCCAGCTGACCCAGGCTTTAGCCAGAGGCGCGCGCCAGGCCGGGGCCGAGGTTGCCCGCTTCACCCGCGTTACGGGGATCACGCGTAGGCCTGGCGGGGACTGGAGCGTGCGGACCGACAAGGGTGATGTCGTCTGCGATGTGGTGGTCAATGCGACCGGCATCTTCGGGGATCAACTGGCTGGTTTTGCTGGGCAGAGGATCCCGGTCGCAACCCTAGAGCACCAGTATCTCGTCACCGAACCGATCCCGGCCCTCGAGGCCGATCCGTCATCCTTTCCGCTGGTTCGCGATCCGGACATCCGGTTCTATCTTCGGCGGGAGCGGGCCAGCTTTCTCTTCGGTTCCTACGGTCACCCAGGCCGGCCGGCTTTCACCGACGGTCTTCCGGCCGACTTCGCCCACCAGCTGTTCCCGGATTCGATCGACGACATCGCCGAGGTGCTGGAGGGTGCGATCGCGCATGTCGCACTGTTGGGGGAGGTCGGCGTGCAGCGCTTCGTCAACGGCCCGATCGGCTATTCGCCCGACGGCCAGCCGCTCTGCGGGCCCGCCTTCGGTCTGCCGAACTTCTACCATGCCTGCGGCATCCAGATCGGCATCACCCAGTCCGCTGCCGTCGGCAAGGCGATCGCCGAATGGATCACCCAAGGCGAGACCGAATGGGACCATACGGCCTGGGACCCGCGCCGCTTCGGAGATTGGGCCACCACCGATTACGCGGTCGAGCGGGCGGTCGAGCTCTATGGCCTGCAGTATGCCATTCCCTTTCCGCACCGTATCCTGGCCTCCGCTCGCCCGGTCCAATGTACGCCGCTCTACGAAGTTCTGGCGGGCAGGGGCGCCGTGTTCGGTCAGGTCGGCGGCTGGGAACGCGCCTTCTGGTTCGACCGGATGGGCAGCCACGATCTGAGCCGCCTGAGTTACCGTGAAGGTGAGCCCTGGCGGGACGCCGTGCGCGCGGAGTGTGAAGCGGTCCGAGACCGGGTCGGCGTCATGGACCACGGCGGCTTCACCAAGTTTGAGATCGAGGGCTCCGGCGCGACGGCTTTCTTGGAGCGGGTGTTCTGCGGGCGCGTGCCGATCCTGGGCCGGGTCAAGCTGTCCTACATGCTGACGCCGAAGGGCAGGATCTGGAGCGAGGCGACGATCGCGCGGCTGGACAAGGACCGTTACCTGCTCTGCGGTCCGACCCTGGCGGATCGCCGGGACTTGGACTGGCTCACCCGTTATCTGCCGGCGGACGGCTCCGTGCAAATTCGGTTGGGCAGTGGTCATGACGCGGCCCTGTTGGTCATGGGGCCTGTTTCACGGCATCTGCTGTCGCGGCTGACCGATGCCGACCTCTCGGAGGCGGCGGCGCCCTGGATGTCCGTTGCCGAGATCGAAGTCGCCGGCTGTCCGGCGACCGCGCTCCGGGTCTCCTATGTCGGCGAGCTGGGTTGGGAGTTGCATCTCGCGTCGGCCGACCTCACGACGCTCTACCGGGAGATCTGTGACCTGGGCGCGGATCTGGGGTTGGTCGATTTCGGATCATACGCGCTCAACGCCATGCGGCTGGAGAAGAGCTATCACGCCTGGGGCGCGGATTTCGGCATCGAGTACAGCGTCTTCGATGCGGGGCTCGAGGGCTTCGTCGGATTCGACAAGCTGGACTTCGTCGGACGCGAAGCGGTTCTGCGGCAGCGGGAACGGGTGGCGGACTGGCGCTTTGCCGGCTTCATCGTCGAAGGCGCCAATGCCGACCCTTTGGCAGGCGACCCGATCTTCTTCGACGGCGCGCAGGTCGGCTATGTCACTTCGGGCGGTACCGGCTTCCGGATCGGCAAGCGTTTGGCCCTGGGATACGTGAAGCCAGCGCTGGTGAAACCGGGAAAGGCCTTCGAGATCGAGGTGCTAGGTCAAAGCCGGCGGGCGGTTCTCTCGCCGATCCCCTTCTATGATCCGAAGAACCAGCGCCTGCGCGGCTAGTGTGGTGGATTTGAAGTTCCTCCCATTATCGGGGCTGGCGCCGACTCCACGTAAATTGAAAATGCCCTAGCCTTTTCGACCCGGGCGGCTAGCCCTTTCGAATCATCCGATAGATCGCCGAGAAGTCCAGGTCGCCGTCGGCACCCTGTGCGAACTCGGTGAACCGCCGGGCCGCGGCGGCCCCAAAGGGCGTGTCCTGGCCGGTCGCGTCCGCCGCCGCCTGAGCCAGGCGCAGGTCCTTTGCCATCAGGCGGGCGGCGAAGCCTGGCGCGTAACCCTTCGAGGCGGGCGCGGACGGTGCCGGGCCGGGGACCGGGCAGCGGTTCTCCAGGATCCAGCTCTGCGCGGCGGCGCCTTTGCAGAGGGTGAAAAAGCTCTGAGGGTCCAGCCCCAGGGAGTCGGCCAGAGCGAAGGCCTCGCAGACGCCGAGCGCGGTGATCCCGCATATCATGTTGTGGCAAGCCTTGGCGGCCTGGCCCGCGCCGGCCGCTCCGAATGTGGTGATCTTGCTGCCCATCGCACTCAGCAACGGTTTCGCCCGCTCGATATCCTGCGCCGCGCCGCCGACCATGAAGCTCAAAGATCCGGCGCGCGCGCCTTCCGGGCCGCCCGAAACAGGCGCGTCGACGAAACCGTGCCCGGCCTCACGGACGGCGGCTGCGAGGCGACGCGTGGTCTCGACATCGATTGTGGAGCAGTCGAGCAGGAGGCTCGATGCCTTCGGGCCTCTTGCCAGAAGCGCATCATGGACCGCGGTCACGTGGTCGCCTTCGGGAAGCATGGTGATCAGGCAGTCCGCATCGGCGGCTGCCTCGTCGAGGCTGGAGGCCCGCCGGACCAGTCCGGTGCCCGCCTCGGCTGCGAGATCCCAACCGACCGGATCGAAGCCTTGCTCTTCCAGGCACTGCGCCATGGGCAGGCCCATGGTGCCCAGTCCGATGAAACAAACGCGCATCACTTCGGTCCCTCCTGTGTGTAGAAGCCGTGGGTGGTCCGACACCAGTCGGCCAAATGCTCGGCGACCCGCCGATGGGTGTCGTTCTCCGGGCCCTCGCCGGGGCGGATCACGGCGTACCAGGGAAGGCTGATGCCGGACCGGCCGACCCGTGCGGCCAGAATGCGCCCGCTGTCGAGGGCGCTTTGGACCGCCCAGCCGGCCAGCACCGAGCTGCCGAGACTCGCCGCGACCAGCTCGACGATCGCCTCGGGCAGCTCGACCGTCTCGGTCCAATTGGGATAACTCTCGCTCGGCCGGAACAGCTTGGCGTACTCCCGGTCCGGTTCGGGGATCCGGGTGAAGGTGATGAAATCCTCGCCGACGATATCCGGACCGTCGATGTGATCGCGACCGGCAAGGCGGTGATCCGGCGCCATGATGAAGAGCAGCTCATCGTCGAAAAGATGGATCCGCTCGGCGCCTGCGCCCGCGGTCCGGCCGGAGACGATGGCCAGGTCCACGCTCTGGCCGGTGAGGCATTCCAGCGCATTACGCGCGGCGGCCGCCACGACCTGCACGCCGACGTCCGGTTCCTGGTCTCGCAGATGGCGGAGAAAGGCCGGCAGCCAATGGTAGGAGCTGTAGGACTCAACCGCCAGCCGGATCACCTGTCCGACCCCGTGTCCCATGCGGCGCGCATCGCTTTCCGCCCGCCCCAGGTCGGCGAGAAGCCGCGCGGCGACCTGGGCCAGGTACTCGGCCGCGGGTGTCATGCGCAGGCGCTTGTGCACCCGGGTGAAGAGTGGAAGATCCAGCCTGCGCTCCGCCTCGCGAATTCGATGGGACAGGGCCGACGGGGTGATGCCCAGAAGCTCGGCCGCATCGGTCACCCGAGGGGTCTCGGCGAGCACGGCGATCATCTGAAGGTGGCGCAGGTCGAGAAGCGGCGGTTTCATGCGCCACTATCTGAATCCTTTTCACCAAAAGTCGAGAGCAACAAGGATTCTGTTCATCTTAATCTTCGAAAACCTGCACGAATTCAGCAGCTGGGCGGTTATCGGCAATCCAAGCTGGCCGACTCCGGATGCTGTGCCTCCGTTCTGCGGAAAGGGTCACTGAGCGGCGAGCATACCTGCGGAATACTTGGGCTGAGCCTCCACGGCATCGGCGGCAAAGCTCTGATACCACGAGACCAGTTCGTCGGCCGGTACCGGTCGACTGGAAGTAGTAGCCTTGGGCCTCGTCGCAGCCCTGTTCTTGGAGGAAACGCAATTGGGCCTCGGTCTCGACACCCTCCGCGATGGTGCGCATGTTGAGGCTCTTTGCCAGGGAAATGATAGCCTTGGCGATCGTCGTGCTGTTCGGGTCGTCAATGACATCGTCGACGAAGGAGCGGTCGATCTTCAGCGTGTCGACCGAGAGCTTGTTGAGCAGGGAAAGTGACGAGTGACCGGTCCCGAAGTCGTCGATCGCGACGCAGAAGCCCATCAGATGGAGCTGGTGCAGGACCTCGGTCATGATGTCCATTCTATCCATGATCATGGTCTCGGTGATCTCGAGCTCGATGCTGGACGGGTCGATCCGGTGCTCGTCGATCGCCTGCTTGAGGCACTCGGCGAAGTCGGAGCGACGAAACTGAACGGTCGAAACGTTCACGGCGATCGGTATCGGCGGAAGAACGGATTCGCGCCAGGCGATTGTCTGACGACAGGCTTCCCAGATCGCCCACTCACCAAGGTCCGTAATCAGCCCGCTGGACTCGGCGATCGGGATGAATTGATCCGGGGGGATCATGCCACGCTTCGGATTGTTCCATCGCATGAGCGCCTCGACGCCGATCAGATCTCCGGAGGCGATCGATATTTTGGGTTGGAAATACAGGCTCAGCTCCTGCCGGTCTCTCGCCTGCCTCAACTCGGCCTCGAGATCCTTGCGGGTTCGCGCGCGCTCGTTCAGTTCCGCATCGTAGAAGAAGTACGAGCCTCGCGCGGTACGCTTGGCCTGATAGAGCGCCAGGTCCGCGTGTTTCAGAATGTTGTCCGGACTGGTGCTGTCCATGGGAAAGATCGTGACGCCGGTGCTGGCCGAGGTCGATACGTTGTGCCCATCCAGGTTAAAGTCCTCTCCAAGATGCTCCGTGATCTTCTCGATCAGTGTAACGACATTTTCGGTCTGTTGGAGGTTGGTGGCGACGATCGCGAATTCGTCTCCGCCCAGCCGGGCGACGGTGTCCGTGATTCTGGTGCAGGCGACCAGCCGCTTGGCGGCTTCTTCGATCAAGAGGTCGCCGATCGGATGGCCGAGCGTATCGTTCACGTCCTTGAAGTGGTCCAGGTCCAGCAGCAGGAGCGCGATCATGGAATCGGCGCGCCTGGCGTTCTCGATCGCATCGGCCAAACGAACCTGGAATGCCGCTCTATTCGCGAGGCCGGTGAGCGCATCATGCTCGGCGAGATGGCTCAGACGTTGCTGGGTTTTCTTTTGCTCCATGGCGTAGCGGATCGCGCGGGATAGCATCGGGGCCGTCATATCTCCTTTCAGGAGATAGTCGGCCGCCCCGCACTTCATAGCTTCCTGGTCGATCTCTGCGCTGTCCTGTCCGGTCAAGAGCAGGAACACGCCGGGATGAGCGTGACCCCCCGCTTGTCTGATGAGGTCCAGACCGGTGCAGGGGCCCAGGTTTTGATCAATGATGTAGACGTCGTGGGATTCCGCCTTGATCGCGGCCGGCGCCTCGTCGGCATCGCTGATCCATTCGAGCTCGAGCGTTGCTCCGAATGCCTTCGTCAACATTCGACGCGTCATGATCTGATCGACCTGATCGTCTTCGATCAGGAGAATCGCCGGCGAGATGGTCAAGGTCTGGTCCCCCTCTGCTGAGCCTCCTGATAGCTATGCCAATGGAGGTACTCGATAGGGGGATTTTCGCCTTTTGGGATTAAATTTCACTGAACCCGTTACGCTGGTATCACTTATGGAATAGATCCTAATCCGAGCGTCCAGGGCACAGGCATGCAAACTCCCGGAATCGGGGAGTTACCCTGCGATCAACGGACTTCCGACACGGCAAGGGTTCGATCATCACAGGGTTGCAGCTTCTTTGCAGCCTCGTGTGGCGATCCTTCGCGGGGTTTCAGTGCGACGGCGAGGAGCGTAGCGCCCCGGGCGTTTGCCGGTGGCCTCAGGGTCTGGAGCAGGCCGGATGTCAGCCAGGACAGAACCTTGAGCTGCCGCAGACGCCTGCCGAAACGCGGGCCCTTGCCGCGTGCGATGAACTGGGCCGTTCGCGCCATCCACCACAGCCTGCGTTCCCAAGACTCGACCGGAAAGCGGTGAATCGCCGGATCCTGAAGCCCGTGTCGCTGAAGCAAGCCGCCTAGGGAGGTCGCGGACCACCAGGTGAGGTGATGAGGCGGCGCGTTGAGCACGAAGTCCGGCAGTGCGGAGATGTAGGAGGCCATGCCCGGCAGGCCAAGGATGAGGCGTCCCCCCGGAGCCAGGCAGCGAAGCGCCGTCTCCACGAAGTCGTCGGGATCGGGGAAATGCTCGAGTACCTGAAAGGCCACGACCACGCTATAGCCCGGTTGCCTCGACTGGCCGATATCATCGGCGAGTGCCGCGAGCGACTGATCCGACACATCGCGGCCGAGCGCGCGGGCCCGGCAGATGCTCTGTGGGTCGAACTCCAGCCCGCGGTAGGTGGCGCCGTTCACATGGACGGCGAAGGCACCGCTGCCGGCGCCGATGTCGAGCACCCGGTCGTTCGGTCCGATGTAGCGCCGGGCGGCGACGTGTTCGGCCTTGGACGCGGGCTGATACCAGTCGAATCCGCGCAGCTGGCTGTAGAAATCGGGCGTCCCGACCACCGGAGGGTCGAAGTAGATCTGCGCCGTGTCGGGGTCGCGGCAGAGCCGCAAGGACGAAACGCCGTCGAAGAGCCGGCTCACATCGATGCCGAAGTCGCGCTGCCAGCTCGCCACCACGTCGGCCACGGAAATGGTTTCCAGCACCTCCGGGTCGGCCAAAGCGAGGCGTCGCGCCGTGGCGATCCGGTTAGGCAAGGGGGCGAACCTTCATGGGCGTAGCGGCCGCGGTCAGCGGATGCTGCAGGTTGCGGCCTACCAGGCGGCCGCACAGCAGGTTACAGGACGAGGCCTTCGAGCAGGCCTCGATCGCGGGGCGGTCGAGGCGCGCCAGGATCTCGTCCAAGCTGGACTGTCGGAGGTTGCCCGCGAACGGCATGGCAAGGCAAGACGCCACGTTGCCCGAAGCGTCGATCGCGAGGCTGTAGCGTCCCGCATCGCAGCGGCCCAGCGGCCGGCCGCGCAGCCAGTCAATGTTGTCGCGGGCATAACCACGATAGTAGCCGGGCGGCAGCAGGCCGCTTTCCAGAATGGCCTCGAAGGTCTTGGCCGCCTGGTCCTTTGAGAAGGTCAGCCGATCGTCGGTTTTGCCGTACTTGCCTACCTCCCAGTGATAGGCGCCCAGGATCGGAGCGAAGCCCTCGGCGCGGGCGAAGCGGCAGACCTCCTCGACATCGCCGCGGTTCTTGTCGGTCACGACGCAGGCGATGAACTTGGGATGGGGATAGTCTCTCAGCGCCGCGATGCCCTGCAGCACCCGGGGCAGTTGGTCGGCGCCGCGGACTTGCCGGTAGCGCTCTCGGTCCAGGCTGTCCAGGCTGACCGAAACCGCGACCGACAGGCTGCTGAGCCGCTCGACCACGGTGGGCCCCAGCTTGGTGCCGTTGGTGACCAGGCAGAGGCCGAAACCGATCGCCGCCAGATCCTCCAGCACCTCGAGGGTATCGCGCCGGACCAGCGGCTCGCCGCCCTGCACGAAGAGATAGCGCAGGCCGTGGCGATAGAGGCCGGTGAAGATCTCGCGGATCTCATCCCGGCTCATCTCGTAGCGGCCCTGATTGAGTGGCAGGTCGCAATAGCCGCAGCGCGAATTGCAGCGCAGGCAGATCTCGAAGACCGCCATCACCGGGCGCCCGCGTGCCAGGGACCAAAGCGGTTTCAGGCTGTCATGCCAGCTCATCTGCGCCTCTTACAACTTCGTGAGGTCTTCGGTCCGGTCATTGAAATCTTCTCGAACCTGCCCCTAATTTGACTGGCCTTTGCGCTAATCGCCGTTATCGCCAGCTATATGGTTACGCCGAGCGCTGGGGTACCGCAGATGCCAGGATTGTGAAGGATTGCGATCTGCCGGCGCCGATTTTCCGTGCCGCAATCGAGGAGGGGCTTTGGATGAGACTTATCGGGAAACCGCGCGGCCTGCTCGCCGCGGGACTGCTCGCCCTGGCGCTGACCGCCTGCTCCAAGGCCGAGTTCGAAGCCAATTTCGTCCCGGAGGCCGATCCCTGGGACCGCTGGACGGCGCACGACGAGACCTCGACCCGGAACATTGATCATGCGGCTTGGGATGACTTCCTCTCCCGTTATCTCAGTACCGATGCGAGCGGCCTCAACCGGGTCGCCTACCGGCGGGTGACCGTGAACGACAAAGCCGCCCTGGCCGCCTATGTCCATGACCTCGAGGCGGTTCCGATCAGCGGCTACAACAAAACCGAGCAGTTCGCCTACTGGGTGAACCTCTACAACGCGGTCACGGTTCAAACGGTGCTCGACGACTATCCGGTCGCGTCGATCCGCGATATCAACGATGGCCTGCTGTCGCCCGGCCCCTGGGACCGGCCGCTGGTCACGGTTGAGGGCGAGGCCGTGACCCTGAACGATATCGAGAGCCGCATTCTCCGCCCGTTGTGGCAGGACCCGCGCGCCCACTACGTGCTCAACTGCGCGTCCGTGGGCTGTCCCAATCTCGACCCGTCGGCCTATCGCGGCGACGGTTTGGAGGCACGGCTCGATGGTGCCGCGCGGCGCTACATCAACAACGCGCGCGGAGTCCGCATCGAAGCGGGAGAATTGGTCGTCTCCAGCATCTACGTTTGGTTCCAAGGCGATTTCGGAGAGTCGGAGGGCGCGGTGCTGGCGCACTTGAACCGCTATGCGGACCCGGATCTGAAAAGCGCGCTCTCCGGTCGCACGGAGATCGACGGCTACGAGTACGATTGGGATCTCAACGAGGCCCGTTGAAGCAGGATGACCAGTGTCCCTCTCCGCGCGCCTGTTCTGTTGGGGGCCGCCTGCCTGCTGGTCTTCATGGCCGCGCCGCCGGCCGCGGCGGGCGATAGCCCGGATGCCGGACCGGCTATCGATGCTGGCCTGAAGGCGGCGGGCTGGCGACACTACAGCGATTCCCGCTGGGCGCCCGCCCGCTTCAGGCTGTTGGCCGACGGGACCATCGAGGCGAGCAGTGATAACGCCACGGCCCTGATCTGGAAGAAGGTGGCCCCGCGGGACGCGCGCCTGCCACGGCTGCGGTGGGAATGGCGCGTGGATCAGGCCATGGCGCCGACCGACATCACGGTAAAGGGCGGCGACGATCGGCCCCTGGCGCTGCACATCTGGTTCATGAAACCGCGCGAGGAGCTGGATTTCTTCGAGCGCATGCGCGCCGACATCCTCGAAGCGCTGGTCGGGCTGCCGGTGCACGGCCGCTTGCTGACCTACGTCTGGGGCGGTCGGGGAGAGCAGGGTGACGCACTCCCCAATCCTCATGTCGGCGATAGCAGCTGGATGATCGTTCTGCGGACCGGCCGGGAACAAGTCGGCCGCTGGTTGCCGGAAAGCCGCGACCTGGTGGCCGATTACCGCGCCGCCTTCGGCGAGGAGCCGCCGGAGCGCGGTATCATCGCCCTGGCCGCCGATTCCGAAGATACCCAAAGCCGCAGCCACGCCAGCCTGCGCGGCCTGCGGTTCGGCCCCTGAACGACCCGCGCGGGCGCTGGCTGTTCCCTTGTGGACACAGAGTTGTTACGCTCGACCGGCTTGTTGCGCGGCCATGCTCTTGCCACCTGGAGCAGCAGGCGAGCAGAGGGGAGGGAGCCGATGATCGATCTCTACACTTGGCCCACACCGAACGGGCACAAGGTTCACATCATGCTGGAAGAGGTCGGGTTGCCCTACAAGGTGCATCCGGTCGACATCGGCTCCGGCGAACAGTTCGATCCGGACTTTCTCAGGATCAGCCCCAACAACAAGATGCCGGCCATGGTCGACCCGGAGGGGCCGGGTGGCAAGCCGATCAGCCTGTTCGAGTCCGGGGCGATGCTGATCTATCTCGCCGACAAGAGTGGCCAGTTTTTGCCGGAGGAGCCGCACGCACGTTACGGCGTGCTGCAGTGGCTGATGTGGCAGATGGGCGGGATCGGCCCGATGCTCGGCCAGGCCCATCACTTCCTGCAGTACGCGCCCGAGCAGATCCCCTATGCGGTCGAGCGCTACAGCAACGAGGCCAATCGGCTCTACGGCGTGGCCGACAAGCGGCTCGGCGAGGCGGCCTATCTGGCCGGCGACAGCTACAGCATCGCCGACATGGCGGTCTGGCCCTGGATGCGCTTTCCCGAGCGTCAGGGCGTAGAGGTCGAGGCCTATCCGAACCTGCAGCGCTGGCGCAAAGAGATCGAGGCCCGGCCGGCCGTCCAGCGCGGGGTCGAGGTCCTGGCCGAGCGGCGGCGCAGCGGTCAGATGAGCGAGAAGGAATGCGAGATCCTGTTCGGCTCGGCCCAGTACCAGCGGCGCTGAGCGCTCACCATGCAGTTGTCGGACCAGCAGCTCGCGACTTTCGAGCGGGATGGGGTCCTGCTGTTGCCGGACCTGTTCTCGGCGGACGAGGTGGCACGTCTGCAGGGCACGCTACCGGCGCTGTTCGCCGAGGACTCGCCGGCCAATGTGATCGAGAAGGCGAGCGGCCAGGTGCGCACGGCCATGGGCCTGCACCTGCGCGACCGCCTGTTCGCCAGGCTGGTCCGTCACCCGCGTCTGCTCGGCCCGGCCCGGCAGATCCTGGGCGAGCCGGCCTATGTCCAGCAGGTCAAAGTCAACGTCAAGGCGGCGTTCGAGGGCGAGGCCTGGCAATGGCACTACGATTTCGCCACGCATCACCACGAGGACGGCGTACGGTTGCCGCGAGCCCTGAACCTGCATGTCTTTCTGGACGAGGTCAGCGATTTCAACGGGCCGCTCTACTTCATCCCCGGCTCGCACCGGCACCGCCCACCCGAGCCCTACCTGGACCGGGTCTCGACCAGCTATCCACTCTGGGTGGTTGAGCGGGACGGGGTGTCGGCGCTGGCCGAGCAGGGTGGCATGATCGCCGCGACCGGGCCGGCCGGCACCGGCCTGATCTTCGGCGATGTCATGCTGCACGCCTCTCCACCGAACCTGTCGCCCTGGGACCGGCGAATCTTCTCGCTGATCCTAAACCCGGTCTCCAATGCCCAGACCAGTTTCGCCCGGCCCGATCACAAGCACCACGAGGTACTGAGCCCGGTCACGGCACTGGCCGACGACTGTCTGCTCGATACCACGGCCTGATGTGCCGTTTCGGTCGCAGCCACGCAGCAATTGATGACAAACGGTAAAGCGCTAGGCAGATTGGCGCCGACAACCTCATTTCCGGTTAGATCCAGACAGCCATGAGTAAACAGCCCGACCACAGGCCGGAGACCCTGGCCGCCCAGATGATGCATCGCATCGATCGTCAGACCGGAGGCGTGATCCCGCCGATCCAGCCCTCCACCACCTTCGTGCGTGATGCCGAGAGTTACAGCCTGACCTTGCCCGACCGCGGCTACAGCCGGGACGCCAACATGACCGGTGATCCGGCCGAGGCCTTGATCGCCCGGCTCGAGGGCGGGTCCGAGGCCTTGCTGTTCGGCTCCGGCATGGCGGCGGCGACGGCGGTGTTCCAGTCCCTGCGGCCCGGCGACCATATCGTAGCGCCCAAGGTCATGTACTGGGGCCTGCGCAGCTGGCTGGTCGAGTTCTGCCCGACCTGGGGCCTCGGACTCACGCTCTTCGACGGCGACGACCCGGCCGCGCTGGCGGCCGCGATTCGCCCCGGCGAAACCAAGCTGGTCTGGGTCGAGAGCCCCTGCAACCCGACTTGGAGCGTGATCGACTTGGCGGCGGCGGCCGAGGCCGCGCACCGGGCCGGCGCCCTGCTGGCGGTCGATTCCACGGTTGCCACCCCGGTGCTGACCCGGCCGATCGAGTTGGGCGCCGACCTGGTCTTCCATTCGGCCACCAAATACCTGAACGGCCACAGCGATGTGGTCGCCGGTGCACTGGTCCCGGCGCAAGCGGGCGCGCACTGGGACCGGATCCGCAAGGTCAGGGCGGAGGCCGGCGCGATCCTCGGTCCCTTCGAGGCCTGGCTGCTGCAGCGCGGCCTGCGCACCCTGTTCCTGCGGGTCCGGCAGGCAAGTGAAAGCGCGCTGGCGATCGCGCAGGCCTTCGAGCACCATCCGGTGGTCGAGTGCGTGCTCTATCCCGGGCTCAAGAGCCATCCGGGCCACGAGGTGGCAGCGCGCCAGATGACCGGCGGCTTCGGCGGCATGCTGTCGATCCGGGTGAAGGTCGGGGCCGGGCAAGATTCCGGGACCGTGGCACTCGCCGTGGCCAGGCGCTGCCGGCTCTTCACCCGGGCGACCTCCCTGGGCGGGGTCGAGAGCCTGATCGAGCATCGCGGCACTGTCGAGGGTCCGGCCAGCCCGATCCCGCAGGACTTGCTGCGGATCTCGGTCGGCATCGAGCACCCCGACGACCTGATCGCCGACCTGGAGCAAGCTCTGGCAGGCTGATCCGCAAACACGACACGATCAAGAATTTTCAGAATCGGGAGGACGCAGCGTGACAATCGAGCTCTATACCTGGAAGACCCCGAACGGCCGAAAGGTCTCGATCGGGCTGGAGGAACTGGGCCTGCCGTACGCGGTTCGGTCGATCAACATCACCAAGGACGAGCAGTTCGCGCCCGACTTCCTGGCGATCAGCCCGAACAACAAGATCCCGGCGATCGTCGATCCCGAGGGTCCGGACGGCGCACCGCTGGCGCTGTTCGAGACCGGCGCGATCCTGCTTTACCTGGCCGAGAAGACCGGCCAGCTGATGCCGGCCGACGCCCGTGGCCGGCAGGTCGCCATGCAGTGGCTGATGTGGCAGATGGGCGGCTTCGGCCCGATGCTGGGCCAGGCCCATCACTTCCGCCGTTTCGCGCCGGAGCAGATCCCCTATGCGGTCGATCGTTACAGTAACGAGACCCGGCGGCTCTACGGCGTCTTGGATAAGCGCTTGGCGGAGACGGAGTATCTGGCGGGTGACTACAGCGTCGTGGATATCGCGACATTTCCCTGGGCGGCGCGCCACGAGTGGCAGGGCATCGAGTTGGGTGACTTCTCCAACGTCAAACGCTGGTACGATGCGATCGATGCCCGTCCGGCCGTGGTCCGCGGCATGGCCGTGCCCGAATAGCCCGGCCCGGACAGAGGGCTCAAAAGGCCTGCGAGGCCGTCGAAGCCGAGGTCAGACGGCGACCGCGCGGCGGCGGCCCGGCCCCTTGGCCTGGGCGGCCTTGGCGAAGTTGACCACCGGTGCGGCCGGCGCCTTGTGACCGGCCTGCAAGCGCAGATCCTTGAGGCATTCCTCCAGGCTGGCCACCTCGCGGGCGTCTTCGCGATCGAACACTTCCATGCAGCTCAGCTTGATCTCCACCAGATCGATCAAGGTCTCGAGCGTTCGTTGGGTTAAGGCCATGTGAGTCTCCCGTGCAGTCCTTTGCTAGGGCCCAAGGGTGCCCCTCTTAACGCTAACAAACGATGAATCGGACGCGCGAATTCGCAAGCCCATGGGCGCGGCAGCAAACCCGCGTCGGGTCGGGCCATGGCCCGGATAATCCGCAGAGGCCCCCAGGGTGATCCGACGGTGAACCGGGGGTTATCCACAGGTCGTGCCCGAGAAGGCGCGCGGTCGATCGCACCCGTTGACAGTGGCCCGCGGCGGCGGCTAGAAGGGCAGCGCCGTAAACGTCGTGGCTGAACGCCACTCGCATTGCGGAGGGGTGGCCGAGTGGCTGAAGGCGTCGGTTTGCTAAACCGGTATGGGGTTAACGCTCCATCGTGGGTTCGAATCCCATCCCCTCCGCCACTCTTAGCGATATGAACGGTTTAGCAGACAATCGCTTGAACCTTTCGGCTCCTAGTTTCTAACGAACCGTCGCCACTGTGCCGGGTTTTGTACCGGATTCGGTGACAGTCCACTTAATTCTTACATTATTATTTTTGACCCTCGTTTTCAGCACAAATACTTAGGCTGAAATTGAAACATCTTAGCTGATCGTATTTAGTGCACTGTCACTGTAATTACCGTAATTATGAGGTCCATCTCGGGGTCCTGATGTCGCGCAGCGCCGCCGCCTACTGCGGCTGAAGAAACGGGATCCCAATCTCCTGCGGCGGGACCAGCTCCACCACCGAGACCAGCTGGCCGCCGAAGGGGAGCTGGAGCCTGTGGTAGGCAGCCCATTGGCGGTCCTGTCCGGGCCGAGCGATGCTGGCCAAGACGCGGTCGTAGCGCGGCTCGCCGGTCTCCAGCACGGCGAAGATGCTGTGTGCCGAAGCCCGGTCGTAGTTTCGGTCGGGCAGGGAGCTGCCGATCGGGGCGCCCAGCGCCCGGTCCCGCCAGCTGCTGCCGAAAAAGTGTGAGATCGCCGCGTTCCGGCCGATCTTCGCGAACGCCGGCCAACCGTCGTCGGCGGGCGTCACCAGGATCGCTCGGTCGGCCAGGCCGGCTTCGGCCAGCGCCGCGAAACCGGGCGCGCGCTGCCAAGCCTCGCGGCACGCGCGCAGCAGGGACGGCGCCTCCTCGAGGCCAGCCCAATCCAGCCGGCGGATCACGGTGCGGCTTGCCAAGGGCAGGCCCCGGTAAACCATGAGCTGCTCGATCCGCGCGACTGCTGAACCGATATTGCCATGGGTCTCCTCGAACCAGCCGTGCTTGCGGAAGGTCAGCTCGACTGGCCGTTGATCCGGTGAGATCGCCTCGAGAAAACTCAAGGCCGACCGCAGTGCGGCGCTGTCGGCCCGGTCGAGGTCGAAGGTCAACTCGATCGAGGCCGCACCGAGATAGAGTCCGACCAGCCTGAACTGCCGGTAAGGGGTATCGCAATCCTGTTCGGCGAAGGGATAGTTCTTGTTGTCTCCGGCCAGCGATACGTCGAGCTGGGTCCAGAGGCCCTGATCGATGAAAAAACGGCCCCGGGCGCCGGCCGGCGGCACGCGCCATTGCCGCAGCGGGCACAGGCCCCGCATCACCTCGTAGTGATAGGTGGCGTGATCGAACAGGCGCGCCGCCAAGTCGTTACCCGCGCCGATCTGGTTGAGCCAGGTGCCGGGCGCGGTTTCGAGAAATACGGCGGCCCGCAGGACCTGCGCGTAGGGGACCGCGCGCGCGCCGGATTCGACCTGTTCTTGCTCTTCGGCGGTTGTACCGACCGCGTCCGCAAATGCGTAAATATCGATGCCGGCGGCGGTGCGCGCCGCGCCGATGCGTGGTCCGAGGCTTCTGGTGTCGGTCACGTGGAGATTCCCTGGTGCGGCAACAAACGAAAAATCGAGCCGGATCCTCTGGAATGAAGCGGCTCGCTGTGGCGTGTCATGCGCTGAAATCCAGGTAATGAACCGCGGCATACCGCGCAGATGAACGGTGGGGCGGAATTTTGCTTACCGGACAAAAAATCGGGCCTCAATCGAGCGCCTCGAACGCCGAAGCCAAATTCGGACTGCACACAAGACCGCTCGAAACGGCAAGATGTCGTCAGCCTTTCCGTGTCACCGCTTTGATGGCGTTGATGGCTTCCGCCGCACCGTCCAGATCGAGGCGCGCGGTCTCGCCATCGCCAGATCCGAGCGCAATGAAAGCACGGGTGAGCAGGGTCGCGTGATCTTCGAGCATCTCGCTGGAAATCGGTTTTCCCGAGACTTCCGCCTTGAGCTCGAGCGCGGCCTTGACCTGTCGCCGGGCGGATTCGAAAATCTCGCTCTTTGAGATTCCGAGCTCGACGAGTTCGGCCCGCGCGGACTGCTTCGCATTGTCCGGATTTTCTCGGGTGAAGCCGATGTCACCGTCGTTGAGCAGCCCGACCAGCTCGATTGTTGGGATCTCCAGGAACCGGCTCAGTCCGGGCAGTTCATGGACCTTGACCTGACGCTTGCCCTGGACCAGCGCCGTTACCCTGGCGTTCGCCCATCCCATGGCCCGCGCCAGATCCGACTTGCTCCGCTTGAGATTTTTGAGTCGACTTTCGAGCCACCTATTGGCCGGGCTCAAGGTTTCACTATGCATGCCAAACAAACCTCTTCGACAAGCAGAAATTAATTGATGCTAAGAATTTGCGAATTGTGAAAATACCCTATGCCATTTGGCAGGGAATGTGCCACTAAAAAGTACGATCGAGACATCGACTCGCGTTCGCCGTCCCTCCAGATAAGTTGCCTGGTGGGTTGATTCATCAAACACTTGGGACTGAAGCCTAAGGATTCGGACCACCGGTCGGAAAACAGACGGCATTGTGGATAATCGATCGAGATGGAGCGTTCGAACTTGGCGGTTGGGCCCGAACGACTAAGAACTCCATCATGACGTGGCTTTTGGAGCCGATCCTCATCGAATTGGCTCGCCGTTTTGGCTTTCGACCGGTGCCCGTAGCGCGCCTGGCGCGGGGAGATGAAGCGCTGGTGTACCGGGGCAGGGGCGCTGGCCGAGACCTGGTTTTGCGGATCGCGCCCCGCTAGCGCAGCACCGCGGAACTTGATTGGTCTTATTGCCGGGCGCTGGACCTGGCTCGCAACCTGCCGGAGGTGGTCGCCCCCTGCCTCGACCGGGCCGGATGCCGGCTCGTCGAGATCGCGGGACGATGTGTCTCGCTCGCGCCCTTCCTGCCGGGATGCCGGCTGGACCGGGAAGACCCTGTGCAACGTGATCGAGCGGCAGCTCCGACTGGCTTGCGGATCCGGAACTGGACCGAGCGGTCGACGCGCTCCGGTCCGCGCCCGGGGCGCTACGCGCGCCGGTTCATGGCGACTTCTATCGTGGCAATCTGCTCTGTCGCGACGGTGAGATCGTCGGGTTGATCGACTGGGACGATTGCCGGATTGGCGGGCTCCAGAGGGAGCTGGCCTGGTCGGTCTGGGAGTTTTCGAAGAACCCGGCGACCGGCGACCGCTTGGTCGAAGCGCGGGTCTATGACTTCCTTCGGGTTTACCGCCGATCCGGGGGGCCGATGGAGACTGGCGACGCCCAAACCGGCAACCTCGAGTTCCTGGTGCCTTGGATCCGGGAGCATCTGCGCCATGAGATCCGCCGAGGCCTCGGCGCCAGGGCGGCCGGCGAATGCCCGGACGCAGGTTACCTCGCAGCCGAGTCGAGGGCCTTTCAAGTGTTGAGAGAGTTCAGTTTCTAGCTGCCGGAGGCACCAACCCGGCCGTAGGCACCAACCCGGCCGGAGGCACCGCGGAGATCCGATGCCGGTCCCGGCCAGACCATTGATTTCAATTTGATCCTATTGATTTCCATAGGCTTCATCATATATCCATTCTCGATCCTCGAGACTTTCGGGTGAGCGAGATCCACTGGGCCTGCGGATTTTTAGGGACCCGGGTTTCTGCAATCTATTCGATTTGCCGGGGAAGCGAGTCTGTGGCCGAGGTCGGGTTCAGCCGAAGCATTCGAGATCTACATCTAGCCACGGACCTGGCGCAGCTTCGTGATCGGCTGAGTGATTGCCTGGCCGACCTTGGCTTCTGGGGCGTTGGCCAATCGATCAATCCGCTGCAGATCGAGGATCACGCCGACTATAAGATTCTTCGGTACATCTGGGACAACTTCGAAAGTCGCGTCGGTGCGCGCAGGCCCGAGTTGGTCCGAGCCCTCCACAACGCGAGCATGAGGCCAAGCCTCGCCGAGGAGAACTTCAGACTGGAGTGGCTGGCTCGGCAAAAAAGCCCCTACTTGGCCATCGGAGATGCGCCCGTCCGGTTCGAGCCACACTACCATCGATGCCAGCTGGTCCGGGATTTCGGATTGCGCGCCGTCGATCTCCTCGTGGTCCCAATCTCGGTCGACCGGGAGGGCGCGAGCCGTATTTGGACCATGGCGGAGGCGCCAGGCGCTTTGGCCAATAGGGAGGCGGCAGCCGGACTGCTCGCCGTGTACACCTATATGAGCCGGATGATCGCGCTGGAGGGCCGGTCCGATCGGAAGGCAGGAAACTCGGCCCAGCTGACGGACAAGGAACGCGAGGTGCTGCGCTGGGCCGCGGCGGGCAAGACCTTTCAAGAAATTGCGGCCATTACCGGGCTGCCCTACCGGACGGTTCGCTTTCACATCGATTCGGCGCGCAATCGCTACGGCTTCGCGACAACGCAGCAGACCATCGTGCGCGCGGCTCTGGATTACGACTTCGATCCCCTCGGGCCCGGCCAAGATCCCAAGGGCTGACGCCCTGGGAGATGGGCGCAACGGTGCCGCGGTTCGCCGGCTCTCGCGTTGAACCGGCCTTGACCGCCTGCTAGCGTGGTCCATCCGAACGGCCATCACCCTCTTTTGCGGCAGCTTCCATGTACGATACGACTGGGCCCCACGCGGTCAAATTCCTCGATCCCCGCCCGCCCGCACTTCCGCTCGATGCGGTGCGGGGTGCCGCCGCCGAGGTCTTCGGTCTGGACGGCGAGTTCCGCCCGCTGGTCAGCGAGCGTGATCAGAATTTCCGGATCACGGAGGCGGGAGGCCGGCAGTTGGTGCTGAAGGTCTCGAACCTCGGTGACGACCCCCTGGTGATCGATTTCCAAACTCAGGCCTTGCGGCATATCGAGAAGATCGATCCCGGGCTCGTCGTCCCGCGGGTCGTGCCGACCCGTGAAGGCGCCGACAGCGGCTGGATCGAAGGCGATGGCGCGCGCCATATCTTGCGAGCACTGACTTACGTCCCCGGTGATGACCTCCGCTCGGCGACGCCGACGGCCGCGCTTCTCAGCAACCTGGGTGGGGCGCTTGCTCGGCTTGGCCGGGCACTGCGCGGCTTCCACCACCCGGCGGCCCGCTACGAGCTGCCCTGGGACCTGCAGCAGATCTCGGGGCTGCGTGCGCACAGCGGACATATCGCCGATGCTGCCGCGCGGGCTAACGTCGAGGCGGTCATCGATCGTTTCGTCCGGGACACGCTGCCCGGACTTGCGCGCTTCCGATCGCAGGTGATTCACAATGACGCCAACGGCAACAATGTCGTGGTCGACCCGGCGGCGCCGGAGCGGGTTTCCGGCTTCATCGATTTTGGCGACATGATTCACAGCGCCCTGGCCGCCGACCTGGCTGTCACCGCGGCCGACCTCTGTGATGGCGACGACTTGCTTGAATCCCTGAGTGCCTTGACCGCCGGCTACGACGCGGTCGTGCCCTTGGAGCCCGAAGAGATCGACCTGCTCTACGACTTGGTGCTGGCGCGCTATGCCTTGACTGTGGTGATCCTGGCCTGGCGCTCGGATACTCCCGGTGGGCTCGGTTATCTGGAGTCCTACCTGCCGACTGCGTTGGCCGGGATCGAGCGGCTCCAGACCTTGGGCCGCGATGCCGTCCGCGCGCGTTTGCGCCGGGCCTGTCGCTTTCCGCCCTATTGCCCACCGCTGCCCACCGTAAACGCGGAGGCGGTCGACGGAACCGATGAAGACGACGGTGATGCGGCGCTCCTGGCCCGCCGCCACCGCTTGCTCGGCACGACCTTGGAGCTGTCCTACGACCGGCCGGTCCACCTGGTCCGGGGCGAGGGGGCCTGGCTGTTCGATGGTCGCGGCAGGCGCTATCTGGACGGCTACAACAACGTCCCTCAGGTCGGCCATGCCCATCCCCAAGTGGTCCGTGCGATCGGCCGCCAGGTGGCGGCGCTGAACACCAACACCCGCTATCTCTTCGATGTCATTCTCGACTACGCGGAACGCCTGACCGCGACCCTGCCGGACCGGCTCGACTGCTGCCTGTTCGTCAACTCCGGCAGCGAGGCAAACGATGCCGCTTGGCGCATGGCCAAGCAGGCGACCGGTCACACGGGCGCTCTGGTCATGGAGCACGCCTACCACGGCATTTCCGAGGCGGTCACGGCGCTGTCGCCGGAGATCCCTGGCGCCGGGCTCGCCGACCACGTTCGAGCCCTGCTGTGCCCCGATCCCTACCGCGGGCCCTACAGGGCGGGTGATCCGGATCTCGCGGTACGCTACGCGGCCGACGCCGACCGGGCGATCGCCGAGCTCGAGGCGGCAGGTATCCGCCCGGCGGCCCTGATGGTCGATACCGGATTTGCCAGCAACGGCGCGCCGGATGTGCCCGCCGGCTACCTGACCGAGGTCGCCTCCAAGCTGCGCGCGGCCGGCGGCTTGGTGATTGCCGACGAGGTGCAGTTCGGCTTCGGGCGCAGCGGCACGAGCTTCTGGGGCTTCGAGACCCACGGGCTGCGGCCCGACATCGTGACCCTGGGCAAGCCGGTTGCGGCCGGCTACCCGCTGGGCGTGGTGATCACCTCGCGGGAGCTGCGCGATCGCTTCGGCCGCGAGACCGGCTTCTTCAGCACCTTTGGCGGCAATCCGGTCGGCTGCGCCGCGGCCCTCGCCGTGCTCGACGTGATCGAGCAGGAGGGTCTGCTGGAAAACGCGCGCAGCACTGGCGATTATCTGCGCGAGGGCCTGCGCGCCCTGGCCAACCGCCATGGCTGGATCGGCGACGTGCGCGGATCGGGCCTGCTGACCGGGGTCGAGCTGGTGCGCGACCGGGCAAGCCTGGAGCCCGCCGGGGACGAGACCAAGCGCGTGGTCAACCACCTGCGCGACCAGCGCGTTCTGGTCGGACGCATGGGGCCGCACGACAACGTCCTCAAGATCCGGCCGCCCCTAGTGTTCCAGCGCGCCCAGGCCGACCTCTTGATCGAGGCGCTGGACCGGGCGTTGGCGGCGCTCTGATCCGGCCCTGCGATCGCGTTTCGGGGAGAGCGAGCCATGACTTTTTCCGCCGACGTTCATGCCGGCCGCCTGGCGGCGACACGAGCCGCTTTGCGCGAGCGCGGGCTGGCCGCGCTGTGTCCTTTGCCCAGGAGTCGCACTACTACCTGACCGGCTACGATGGCGGCGGCTACGTGTTCTTTCAGTGCCATGTGATCACCGCGGATGAAGGCCCGACAACCCTGCTGTGCCGCCGACCGGACGTCAGCCAGGCCCGTGACACCTCGTTGATCGAAGACGTGCGCATTTGGCTCAACGCCGAAGGCGCCAATCCGGCAGAAGATCTGAAGGCCATCCTGGCCGAGAAGGGGCTGGGCGGCGAGCGGCTCGGGATCGAGCTCAACACCTACGGTCTGACCGGTGCCAACCTGGCCCTGGTGCAGGAGGCGCTGCGTGGAATTTGCGAGCTGGAGGATGCCAGCGATCTGGTGGCCGGTCTCCGCTTAATCAAGTCGGAGGGTGAAATCGCTTTGATCCGCACGGCGGCGGCCCTGGCGGACGACGGCTTGGAGCGTGCGCAAGGCGTTGCCCGGGCCGGCGTCGTCGATGCCGCCTTGACCGCGGCGATCCTCTCGGCCGTGCTCGAAGGCGGCGGCGACATGCCGCCGGCCGGGCCCCTGGTCAATTCCGGCGCGCGGGCGTTCTACGGCCGCGGCGTGGGCGGCCCCCGCGTGCTCGAGGACCAGGATCAGGTGGTGCTGGAATTCGCCGGCACCTATCACCGCTACAACGCCTGCATCGAGCGGACCATCGCGATCGGCCGGCCGACGGCGGCGCAGCGGGACCTGCACGCCCTGGTGCGCGACGCCCTCCTGGAGATGCAAGCCGGCTTTCGCCCCGGCGCCGAGCTTGGCGGCATCGACGAGATTCACCGGTCCAGGCTCGACACCGCCGGCCACGCCGATAACCGCTTCGCCGCCTGCGGCTATTCTCTCGGTGCCACCTACCGGCCATCCTGGATGGACGTGCCGCCGATGATCTATGCGGGCAATCCGTTGGTTCTGCGCCCAGGTATGGTGTTTTTTCCCCACGTCATGCTGGGCGACCCTGAAACCGGTCACGCCATGGGGCTCGGCAACAGCGTGCTGGTGACCGAGACCGGCTGCGAGGTGCTCAGCCGGCATGGGCTGGAGCTTACCGTAAGGTAGGTGGTCTTAGTCTCAACCTAAACTTGCGGAATTCGCTTTGTCTGGATATCGTTTTTCTACAGTAATCGCTCGGGCGTTCGCAGATAGCGATAAGTGATCGAGCCGCTGTCTCAGAACGACCGAGCCTTCGACCCTTTCGGCGGAGTGTGGAATGACCTATAGCGCGATCCAAACGCCGTTCAGTATCGGATCGGTGTTCAATCGGAGCTGGCGCGTCTTTACCGGAAATCTGCCGACCTTCTTCTTCCTATCACTGATGGTTCACGCGCCGATCCTCCTCTTGATCCTGCTGATCGAGGCCTCGCCCGCGGGGGTGACGGTGATCTCCGTTACTATCGGGTTGGCGACCGCGGTCCTCAACTTCGTGGTTTGGGCGGTGATCATCCATGCGGCCTTCCAAAGCTTGCGGTCGCAGCCGGTGCGGGTCGGGGCCAGCTTTGCGTTCGCGTGGAGTCATATCGTCGCCGTTATCATCCTTGCGATCATCCAGACGGTGCTGCTGCTGGTTGGATTGCTGCTGCTCGTCATACCCGGGATCTTCGTGATGATCCTTCTGTTCGTCTCCATGCCGTCTTGCGTGGTAGAGCGATTGGGACCGATCGCGAGCATGAGCCGCAGTACGGAGCTGACCAAGGGCTACCGCTGGCAACTGCTCGGGATCCTGGTCCTGATCGTCATCGTCAGCGTGGTCGTCGCTCTGCTGCTGGAGGGTATACTGGGCGAGGGCAGCTTGTCGCTTCAGCTGGTGGACTGGCTTTGGAACATTCTGTTCTCGGCTTACATGTCGGTGCTGGCGGTGGTCAGCTATCACGATCTGCGGGTCACCAAGGAAGGCGTCGACATCGAGAAGATCGCTGCCCAGTTCGCCTAGCGCGTACGCTGCGTCACTGTGGCGTGCCCCGGTCGGCGGTCCCGTGATAGAGCTGGCTGCGCTCGAGCCGGTTTCTGAACTGGGCATAGAAGGCGGTCAGAAACTTCAAAGAGTCGCGGCTCGGCGGCATGGGCTCAAAGCCGATCTTCTTGGCAATGTTGTAGGCGATCTGCTCGCGTAGCTGCCGCGTCGCGGTATCGTCCGGCCGGCGCAGGACATCCTCCAGGATTCGTAGATGCTGGGTTTCGTAGCGCCGCAGCTGATGATCGGTGAAGCTGAAGCCGCCCAGTCCATCGACCGCCGGTACCTGGTCCGACGCATCGCCCGATGACCGC
This sequence comes from Trachythela sp. YZ-2020, assembly GCA_016169945.1. Classification (NCBI taxonomy): domain Eukaryota; kingdom Metazoa; phylum Cnidaria; class Anthozoa; order Malacalcyonacea; family Clavulariidae; genus Trachythela; species Trachythela sp. YZ-2020. The sequence continues at coordinate 147,629 of JADLSH010000263.1, forward strand.
CTGGGCTCGGAGGGGCGTTTGACGGCGGGAGTCTGGATGCTCGCGGCCAGATCTTGGGCCAGCCTGGCTGTCGGCATTTCGATCACCCAGGTGCCGGCGATCAGGTCTCCGCAGCGCATGCGATCCCGGTTGAACAGCGGGAACAGGACGAACAGGCCGAGCCACAGGAACATCAGCAGCTCGCCGAGCGATCCGGCGCCGGCCCCCGTCAGCAGAGCGACCGAGATCGGCAGGGTGATCTCGATCTCGCGCATCAGATTGCGGGCGATCACGGCCTGCGGCAGCAGCGGTCCGCCCCGATTGTCAACCACGCGCAGTTTCATGATCCGCTTGCCGGGGGTCTGGCCCTGCCATTTCAGCTCGAAGAAGAGAAAATAGAAATTGCGCACCAGGCCGCTGACCAGGACGAAAAACGGCACCAGCAGGCCGCTGTGCTCTTGGCCGGCCCGCGCCAGGAACGTCACGATCCAGAGCGCCGCGGTCGCCAGCGCCCAGAAGGTCATATCCAGAGCGAGAGCGCCGGCGCGGGTACCGTGCTCGGGCAGGACCACGCTCAAGAGCACGCCTTCCGGTGTCTCCAAGCTGCGCTGCCGCTTTGGGTCCGCCGGGCGATCGCCGGTCACCCCGATCGGACCGCCTTGCGGCATTGTTCCCGGCGCCGGTCGCAGATGGATTCTCGAGCCGGGGGTCAGGGGCGGTCGCGATGCTTGGCTCATGGGCGCGGCGCCCGGCCGGCGAGTGCAAAGTAAGCGCTCCAGCCGACTGCCGTCACGGCGCCGATCGCGAGGCGGACCGGGGTGTCGGTCACGACTTGTCGCACGATGCCTTCGAGCAGGGCTGCCAGTGCCAGCATGGCGACCCCGCAGATCACCAGCTTTGCGGCTTCCGGCCCTTCGCGGGCCAGCGCGTGGCTGCGCGACCGCCGGCCGGGGAAGAGCACGCTTTCGCCGAGTTTCAGGCCGCCGGCAAAACACAGCACGATGGCCAGAAGCTCGGTCACGCCGTGCACCATGAGCCAGGCAATGAACTCCGTTGTCAGGCCCCGGTCGGCGTAGAGGCCGCACATGGCGCCCAGAATTAGCCCTTGATAGGCCGTGAGTGCGACGGTCGGGAGGGTGAGCGCGATGCCCAGCGCGAATCCCAGGATGCCGACCTGAAGGTTATGAATGAACAGGCTGGAGGAGAAAGTCAGCAAATGAAGGACGGCGGCATCCGAGTTGTCGAACAGGATGGCGGCTAGCTCGGACCTGGTGCTGTCCGGAGAGCGGGTGCCGGCCAGCTCGGCGGGGACGAAGAGGTGGAAATAGGCCATGTCCTGAGCGACCAGCAGCCAGCCAACCAGGACGCCCATGGCGAGAAACAGGCTGGAGATCAGGACCCGCCAGCGTGCGGCGCGCACGCAGCGCGGCAGGTCTCTGCAGAGGTAGGCCTTGACCACGGCCCCGAGCCCTTGGCGGGTGCCGTAGACACAGCTGTAGGCGCGCAAGCTCAAGGTTTCGAGGTAGCTCAGCAGGTTCCAGTCGAGCGCGATCGCGCGAGCGACCGAAAGGCTGGAGACCGTCGCCCGATAGAGCATGGGCAGGGCGGTCAGCTCCTCGGCGCTGAGCGATCGGAGGCCGCCGCCCTCGATCTTGCCGACCAGGCGCTCCAGCTCACGCCAGCTTGCCTCGCGGTCGCGCCGAAACTCGGTGCTCTTCAGGCGAATCTCAGTCATGAGCTCATATGAGGTCACGCTGTTTGATGGCGATGTACCGGTTGACCAGGCCCGCCGACAGGCGGTCGTGCGGGACATCGAGGCAGTGAACACCGAGCCGGGCGAGACGTTCGAACACCACCGCCCGGTCCTTCAGCATGTCGTGGGCGATCACCGCTTGGGCCGCCTCGGCGAAATCGCCGGGCGGCCGGTCCAGGGTTTCGCTCAGGTAAGGATCGCGCAGGGTCACGAAGAGCACGAAATGGCGCCGCACCACGCGCTGGAGGTTCTCGACCAGCAGCTCCGCGGTCACCGTATCGACGAAGTCGGTAAAGAGGATGATCAAGGCCCGATGATCGAGCCGCTGATCGAGCTCGGCCAGGCCGAGGGTGAAGTTGGTTTCGTTCGGGCTATAGGCGATCTCCGCGCTCCGCCGCCTCAAATGGGCGAAACCGCTGGCGCCCCGCATCGGCTTGAGATAGTGCCGCACGGTCGAATCGAACTCGAACAGCCCGACCAGATCGCCGGTCCTGAGCGCCACCCAGCCGAGCAGCAGGGCGGCGTTGATGGCGTGGTCCAGCCGGGCCAATCCATCGAGCGGCTCGTTCATCAGTCGGCCGTGATCGATGGCGAGGATGACCTGATGATTGCGCTCGACGCGGAACTCCTTGCACAGCAGCTTGCGGTGACGGGCGGAATGTTTCCAGTCGATGAAGCGGGTATCGAAGCCCGGCTGGTACTCGCGGAGAGCGTCGAACTCCGAGCCCGAGCCCAGGTCCATCTGCGGCTTGGCGCCGAACAGCGCGTCGCGTTGATGGAGCTGCAGCGCGCCGGCCTGCACCGCCCTGATGTTCGGCACGACGTGGACCTCCTGGTCACGCGGCGTTATCCGGTGGACGCTTTGCATCAAGCCGAGCGGCCCCTGCCATCGGATCCACAGGGCGGTGAGCCGGATCACGCCGCGGCGCTCGGCCTGGATCGGCAGCGCGGCCGTGCAGCCGTCTTCGGGCGTTAGCGCCACGATTATCTGCGGGACGGTCGATACCGGACCCTCGGCGTCATAGAGTAGAGTGAGGGTAGTGCGCAAGGCATGGCGCAGCGGTGCGATCGTGACCGACAGCGCACCGGGATCGCCAATCCCGAGGGTCTCGGGTGTGGATAGCGTGCAGTCGATCTTTCGTTTGCGCAGCGACATGACCGCGTCCAGGCCGAGCAGGGCGAGCACGAAGGCGCTGGCGTTGACGGCGAAGCTCCACCAGGCCAGATCGATCATCAGCACACCGAGCCCCAGCAGGATGGTGCCGGCGAAAAGCAGCAGGGCGTTGCGGGTCGGCGTCATAGGGGTCAGCGTGGCGCGGCGCGCTGGCCGAGGATCTCGGCCACGACCTGATCCGCGGTGCGGCCCTCGATCTCGGCGCCCGGCGCCAGGACGATGCGGTGGCGCAGAACTGACGGAGTGAGCGCTTTGATGTCGTCGGGTATGACATAGTCCCGGCCCTGGAGCACCGCGTAGGCTCGGACCGAGGCCGCGATCATGTTGGCGGCACGGGTCGAGGCGCCGACCTCCAAAGCCGGATTGTTTCGCGTGTCGCGAACCAGGTCGACGATATAGGCGATCAGCGCATCGGTCAGGCGGATCTCGGAAACCAGGGCCCGCATCGCCTGCAGGGCCGCGAGATCGGCCACCGCCTCGAGCCCAAAATCGGCGATGCGGGGAATCGCCGAGCGGTCGCCGTGGCGGCGCAGGATCTCGATCTCATCGTCGCGCGGCGGATAGTCGATGATCAGCTTGAACAGGAACCGGTCGAGCTGGGCCTCCGGTAGCGGATAGGTGCCTTGCTGCTCGATCGGGTTCTGGGTCGCGATCACCATAAAGCCGTCGCCCAGTTGGTGATCGACACCGTCGATTGTGACGCTGCGTTCGTTCATGGCCTGCAGCAGGGCGGCTTGAGTCTTCGGCGGTGTTCGGTTGATCTCGTCGGCGAGCAGAATCTCGGTGAAGATCGGACCCTTGGTCAGCGTGAAGTTGTTGGTTTGGAAATTGAACAGATTGGTGCCGAGCACGTCGCCGGGCATGAGATCGGGGGTAAACTGGATACGGCCGAAGTCGAGCGTCAAACCGGCGGCGAAGGTCTGCGTGAGCAGGGTCTTGGCGGTCCCGGGCACGCCCTCGAGCAGGATGTGCCCGCCGCACAACAGGCTGGTGAGAAACAGGTCGATGGTCGGGTCCAGTCCGATCACGACCTTGCGGATCTCGCCTCGAAGGCGCTCAGCGGTTTCGCGGATGGTCGCCAAAGACATGCAGCAGTTCCCGTTTCCAGTGGTCGCAAAGTTGAGCCAAAGCCACGGCACGTTGCTCCGATAGCGGCTTGGCGGTTTCGGTATCGATACGACGTTTGAGGAATTGGCCGGTACTTTCCAACCCCCGCTCCCGTGACAAATCGCAGAGCCAGTCGAATTGCTGCTTGCGGTTCAAACCGCGTGGGGCATTGAGGCGCAGCGCCGCCCGGGTCACGGTGATATCGAAATAGCGCCGCACGACACTCCGCTGATGTCCGCCGAAGCCCAGCAGCGCGGCACCGTTTTCGACCAAGACCCGCTTGCCGGCTTGGATCGATCTGCCACGTTCCAAGGGGCGCCCGAACCGCGCCGTCGCGGCCCAGCCGGCCAGCAAGCAGGCGATCACGACCTGGAGGGTGACGATCACCGCGGGAAAACGGAACAGGCCTTCGAAGAGGTTCCCGGGCGGCGGCTCGGATTTCAAGGTCAGGTCGAGGAACAGGACCCCCGGGCCGCGGTCCAGTTCTCCGCCCAGCAGATGCCGCAGCATCGCCAGGGGAACTGCCGGATCGTCCTGCCGCTTCAGCCCATGGTTTGACAGCAGATCGGGATCGCTCAGCAGCCAGAGGTTATCGCCGTCTTCCGCCAAACGGCCGAGCAGTACGCCCTGAGCGGTCGCGATGACTGCCTCGAGCTGGGACGACGCGATCACCTGGGGCTGCGGTAGATCCGGTTTGGCGGGCAGGGGCCCGAGTGCCCAGCTGTTCAGGTAGGACGGTCTGACGATTTTTGCGTTGGGGTCGAGGCCCGACAAGACCGACTGCGGAATGTCCCGATCGAGAAGCCGGACGCGTCTCAGCCAGGTGGGCCGCTCTGGATCGGCCTCACCCTGCCATTTGGGCAGGATGAGCAGGACCTGTCGGGCGGTCCGGACCCGGAGAACCAGAGAAGTGTCGCCGAACAGGGCTTCCTGATCGGTGACGATCAGCAGCCGTGAGCCGAGCCTGTCGGCCGTCGGTAGGCGCCCGGAAACTTCGACCGGCACGTCCAGGGCGCGCAGCAGTCGAACCAGAGCCTGGTAGCCGATCGCCGAGCCCGAGGTCGCACGCGCGCCATGCCGGTCCAAGCGGCGTTCGGGGCTCGGCTCGGCCAGGAAGTAGAGCGACGACAGGAACAGCAGCACGCCGAGCGCAAACACCCAGATCATCACACGGGGAGCGAACAGCGGTTGTCCGGCCCCGCCAGCGGTCTGGCCCGGATCGCTCATCGGGCGGGGCCGATCGCTCGGGCGAAGTCCTCGAACAGTCCGCGGCACCTGCGGTAGTCGTCCTGACTTGCCGCACGCTCGCCGAAGTGAGTCAGTTCGACCCAGGCGACCAGATCCCGCAAGGCGCCTTTGCCGTTGTCCGGCAGCTCCGAGAGGGCGAGGATCTCGCGGCTGGTCAGCGCGGCGGCAACTTTGCCGCCAAGGCGTCGGCGCAGGATCATCAGGCCATGAATCAACAGCGCATGAATGGCCTCGGCGAACCGGCCGTCGGAGGCCAGGCGCTCGGCGTCGTCGAGGATCCGCGCCGGGCTGACGTGCGCGTGCAGCCGATCCGGTTCGGCCTGGTCATCGCGCCGCTTGTTTGACCCGGGCCAGGCAAAGCCGGCCCAAGTGTCCAACAGCCAGTAGGCAATCAGAAGGCCACAGCAGATCGCCGTCATCCACACCAAGAGCGACCAGAACGGCGCCAGATCCCCGAGCCCGGTCAGGCGCCAGGGCTCGCCCTCGGGCAGATCCCGCTCCTCGATCCGCCAGTCCCCGGCCGGCTCGCGCTCGCGTCCGTCCGGCATGCGCTCCCAAGCGGGAAAGGCGAACTGAATATCGCGTCGGGCGAACAGTTTTTCGGCTGCCCGCTCGGCGAGCTCGGCGGTGCCCTGAGCCAGGATCGATTTCGGGGGCCCGGCAGGACCGGTCAGCCAAGCCAGGCTGGCGACGGCAAGGATCGCCAAGCATTGGCGGCCCGTCATGGCATCCTTTCCATTCTTACCTGGATCATAGGGCCGTCATGGTGCTGGAGGTCGTGTGAATTTGCAATTCTGAAGAGAATAGCACCTTGGCAAACTGCCGCATTCGGAAAATTCCGGGTTCGGCGCGCAGAAGCAGGCCGTGGGGGAGCCCAGAGCAAATTTGGAACGGTTAGAACCCCCTTTCGCAAGTCAGCAGTCCGGTGAATTCGGTCCATTTGGGGTGGTTTCATCCTATCGACAATGGGTGCTACGATCCGCTCCTGCCAGCGGGTCGAATGGGGCCCCTGGTTAAAGGCATGCAGGGAGGTAACCACAATGCTTGAGGTACGAAATTTGGCGCTGGCCGCGGCCGTCGCCTTGACCGTTACGGCCGCGCCCGCGGTTCTGCCGGCCCAGGCCGGCACACCGGGCGATACCCTGGTGGAGGCGAAGAACATCGACGACATCATCACGCTGGACCCGGCCGAGGTTTTCGAGTTCAGCGGCGGCGAGGTCTCGGCCAACCTCTACGACCGGGTCATGCAGTACGAGCCGGATGATCTTACGACGCTGGTCGGCGGGGTCGCCGAGAGCTATCAGATCTCCGACGACGGCAAGAAGATCTTCTTCAAGATCCGGCCGAACCAGAGCTTCCATTCCGGCAACGCGGTCCGGACCGAGGACGTCGCCTGGTCGCTGCAGCGGGTGGTCAAGCTGAACAAGACCCCGGCCTTCATCCTCACCCAGATCGGTTGGGATGCCGACAACGTCGAGCAGATGGTGGTCGCGAAAGACGACAGCACCGTGGAAGTCACCATCAACGCCGAGCTGTCGCCCGGCCTGGTGCTCAACGCCCTGTCCGCCACCGTAGGTTCGGTGGTCGACAAGGAGTTGGTCATGAGCCATGAGAAAGACGGCGACATGGGCTACGAGTGGCTCAAGAACCACAGCGCCGGCTCCGGGCCGTTCTCGCTCAAGACCTGGAAAGCCAACGAGCTGGTCATGATGGAGGCGCACGCGAACTATCGCACCGGCGCGCCCAAGCTGAAGCGGGTGGTGATCCGCCACATCAAGGAGCCCTCGGCGCAGCGCCTGCTGATCGAGAAGGGTGACGCCGACATGGTGCGCAACCTTCAGCCCGATCAGATCAAGGGCCTCGCCGGCAGCGCCGACGTGGTGGTCGAGGACTACGCCAAGGCCGCCCTGATCTACATCGCGCTCAACGGCGCCCATCCGGTGCTCGGCAAGCCGGAGGTCCGCGAGGCGGTCCGCTATCTGATCGACTACAAGGGCATGAGGGATTCTTTCATGGCCGGTCAGTGGAAGATCCATCAGGCGGTCTGGCCGTCCGGCCTCTGGGCGTCCTACGACGAGACCCCCTACGGCTACGACCTCGACAAAGCCAAGGCGCTGCTCGCCGAGGCCGGGCATGAGGGTGGCGGCTTCAAGATCTCGATCGATACCTTGGCCGAATCCCCCTATCAGGAGATCGCCCAGGCGGTGCAGCAGGCTTTGTCGAAGCTCGGCATCGAGTCCGACATTACCCTGTCCGAGGGCAAGACCCTTTGGCCTATGTACCGGGCGCGCAAGCATGACCTGATCATCGCCCAATGGTCGCCCGACTATGTCGATCCGCATTCCAACCTGGATTCCTTTGGCCACAACCCGGACAACCGCTTCGAAGCGAAGCTGACCGGCAAGCTGGCGTGGCGCAATTCCTGGGACGACGCCAAGATCACGGGGATGACCGCGGCGGCGGCAACCGAGGTCGATCTGGTCAAGCGCAAGCAGCTTTACCTCGACCTGCAGAAGCAGATCCAGGAGACCGGGCCCTATGCCGTCCTGTTCCAGCAGAACGAACAGGTCGCGATGCGCAAGAACGTGAAGGGCTTTGCGAGCGGCTCG
>JADLSH010000037.1:0-64893 GCA_016169945.1 Trachythela sp. YZ-2020
TATGCTGGATGGACGGAAGAAAACACAACAATGCAGTGATTACTGGGCATTTGGAACATAAAACCAGTTGCTGATGTCTCTAAAGTCTAAGGTCATTATTATTACCAAATATAATGTAAAAATTTATCTGTCGCCTTATTTCTTTTAAAAAAAAAACGGCGTGGGTTTTTTGGTTAGAAAACCCACCAAAAAGCCCCAAAAACCCGGGTAGTGGGTTATGGGTAGTGCCAACCCTGCCCTCGCCAGCTGTGGGTGACAAACACGATTCTATAATGACCGCCGTCGAGCCGCTGCTCTGCGGTTGGTGCGACCCTGATACTACGGAGCCTGGGAGCATTTGTATGGGTACTAGAGCTGAGATTCGAATCCATTTTGTGGATTCGGTTCGGCTCAATTTGGATTCGAATCCGGTTCAGAACCGGTTCTGAACCGGTTCTGAACCGGGGACTAGTTTTGGGCATATTACGTATATATCTGGTAGGTACAGGTCTGGACACAATTAATGGCATGCAGGGGTGGAACTTTTTGTTTTTCCTTGGGGGGGGGGGCAAAACCAGTCATGGCCAACCCCCTAATTTTTTTATCGTCGGATTTGGGCCACTTCATTTTCTGATACCGATTATTTTCTTCTCTTTTTTTTTCCAAATAAAAACAGTCCGCGAACGGGTGCTTGTGATAGTGGGAGGGGTTGTGGAGGCGACTCCCGCATACCTATAAATGCAGCTTAATGTGATGGTGGTGGTGGTGGTTGGTCCCCGGGCAAGAGGGGATCGCCACAACGCTCTATCAGTTCCGCCCAGCGGGTTCGGTAGACATAAGCAGGGGCGCAACCAGGACTTCCGCTTAGAGGGGCAAGATCATGCAAGGGGGGCAAGATAGTGTTGAGGGTGGGGGAAAAGGAGCAGAGTCAATGGGGAAAACAACGGGAAATGGGAAAATATCGGCCATAAGGGGGCACCACTGCCCCTGCCCCACCCCCTGGTTGCGCCCCTGTTCATGAGACGTTCAAGCCATTGCCTTAACCCTCGCCCTACTGGGGGGGGCGGATGACCGCCCCCCCCCCCTCCGGTTTTTCCGGGATAGCAAGAAAACGGCGCGCGTCAGCGCGCCGAAATTTGGCACACCTTTAGAGGCATTCATTGCGCATCTTTTTGTATATTTGTTTTTACCCATGTCATGTCAGGTCACGGAGGTCACGTGATATGTAAAGGCATGTCAGAAAAAACTTTGCACCTTCACCCAGGCTAAACTAACGAAGACAAATTTACGAAACTTGGCATATTTGTTCTTACCATTAGTACCAACAAAATGTCAAAGTTTGGTTACTGGGTTATGTCAGGTCACGGAGTTCACTTTTGGCCAATCGGCATCGCCGACGGACAAAATGGCCTCCAGACCGTAGAATATAAACATTGTATTAGGGCATGTGATGTTTTTTTGTTCAAAATGGTGTGTGGAAGCCAAATAAGAAATCAAAAATCCAATTAAAAAAATATATTTTCGAATTTTTCAAAAATTCAAAATTTTGATTTTTTAGGGTTAAAATGTCTGCGGAGTTTTTTTTTATTCCCCTTCACATGAAAGCTTGTCACGAGGAGCAGGTCTCGCCCCGAGTTCAAAATTGTCAAGGTCATAGTCTGACCCTGACGCCTTATCAAATGACGGTGTACCGATTTTTGGCCTTTAAATTTTTTTTTTTTTGCTTTCGCTTCACATGAAAGCTTGTTACGATGAGCACGTCTCGCCTCGAGGTTAACATTTTCATGGTCATAATTTGACCTTGACGCCTTGTCAAAGGACGGGGTACGGATTTTATGACCCATGAACAATTTTTTTTCTCGGATTTTCCCCCTTCAGATGAAAGCTTGTTACGAGGAGCAGGCCTCGCCTCCAGTTCACAATTGTCAAGGCCATAGTTTGACCTTGACGCCTTGTCAAAGGACGGGTACCGATTTTTGCTATATGACCTTGAAAATTTTGAATATGACTATGACCTTGAAAATTGATGACCTCGAGGACCATGACCTTGACAAGGACTATGACTTGAACATTTTCACCTCGAGGAGAGAACCTGCTCCTCGTGACAAGCTTTCATGTGCAGCGAAAAAAAAATGCCGCCAAAAATTGAGAGGCTGACAGGGGCGGATCCAGGGGGGGGCGAGGGGGCTGCGGCCCCCTGCCGATGAAAAGGGCGCCCCGGCGCCGAAGGCGCCGTTGTGCCTTTTTTCGAAGGATTTACCGGCGCCGAAGGCACCACGGCACCCTTTAAAGGTACCTTACCGCCCCCTAAAGCGCCCTGGCGCCCTCTAAAGGCACCTTGCCGCCCCTGAAAGAGCCATACGCGCCCTCGGAAGGCGCCTTGCCGCCCCCAAAGCGCCCTGGCGCCCTCGAAAGGCACATTGGCGCCCTCGGAAGGAACTTTGCCGCCCCGAAAGCGCCCTGGCGCCCTCGGAAGGCACATTGCCGCCCCGAAAGCGCCCTGGCGCCCTCGGAAGGCACCTTGCCGCCCCCGAAAGCGCCCTGGCGCCCTCTAAAATGCACCTTGCCGCCCCTGAAAGAGCCATGGCGCCCTCGGAAGGCACCTTGCCGCCCCCGATGAAGCGCCCTGGCGCCCTCGGAAGGAACTTTGCCGCCCCCGAAAGCGCCCTCGGAAAGCACCTTGCCGCCCCCGAAAGCGCCCTGGCGCCCTCGGAAGGCACATTGCCGCCCCCGAAAGCGCCCTGGCGCCCTCGGAAGGCACCTTGCCGCCCCTGAAAGAGACCTGCGCGCCCTCGGAAGACACATTGGCGCCCTCGGAAGGCACCTTGCCGCCCCCGAAAGCGCCCTGCGCCCTCGGAAGACACCTTGCCGCCCATGAAAGCGCCATGGAACCCTCGGAAGGCACCTTGCCGTCCCCCAAAGCGCCCTCCCCTGGTGAAAATGTCCTATAGGACTCCAACAAAATCCCCAAAGTCCTATAGGACTGTAAAGGATATCGCGGACAGTCCTATAGGATTAACGAGTCCTATAGGACTTTTGTATTGGACTCTCACGGGATCACGGTATTCCTACAGGATTCTAAAGGATTTCGGAGACCGGTCCTATAAGACTGAATCCTATAGGACTAAGTCCTATAGGACTTTTGTATTGGACTCTCACGGGATCACGGTATTCCTACAGGATTGTAAAGGATTTCGGAGACCGGTCCTATAAGACTGAATCCTATAAGACTAAGTCCTATAGGACTTTTGTATTGGACTCTCACGGGATCACGGTATTCCTACAGGATTCTAAAGGATTTCGGAGACCGGTCCTATAAGACTGAATCCTATAGGACTAAGTCCTATAGGATTTTGTGTGGGATTATAAACGTACATGATTCGCCGAGGGATTTGATAGTCTCTGACATTCTGTATGACTTATGTGTGATTGCTTACAAAAAGTTGGCAATTGTACATTGTGAAATGTCGGCGATAGCTATGCGTGATTCATGTAGGTAGGTACATATTTGAGCATGCTGGTGTAGTTTATTTATTTTTATTTTTATTAACTGCTGTAGCTTCGTTTTTATAGGGCGACTGTACAGGATTCATACAGGACACTGGACAATCGTCTACGAATCTTATAGGACTGTGTATGGATGTAGGATGCAGACATGTGCCTGGAATCTGGATCCCAAAAAAGATCCCAGATCCCGCAAGATCAAGCGACAAAATTAAAAAATATCCCGGATCCCGCAAGATCCCGCGACAAAATTGCAAAAAAGATCCCGGATCCTGCAAGATCCCGCGACAAAATTGCAAAAAGATCCCGGATCCCGCAAGATCCCGCGACAAAATTCAAAAAAAGATCCCGGATCCCAGAAAAATGGATCCTGAAATGGATCCCTATGCAAAATATACATAAAATCGGATCCCAGAAGATCCCTGGGCAAAATTTAGATCCAGGATCCCACAAGATCCCGCGACAAAATTAAAAAAGATCCCGGATCCTGCAAGATCCCGTGCCAAAATTCAAAAAAGATCCCGGATCCCACAAGATCCCACGACAAAATCCCAAAAAAAGATCCAGGATCCCAAAAGATCCTCCAGAAAAAGATCCAGGGATCCGATCCCGGATCTTTTTTCGGATCTTGGCACATGTCTGGTAGGATGTGTATGGGACATTTGGATAGTATACTCCTATATAGCCCTATAGGATTTTCACTAGTGGCACTGCAACTTCCAGTGCACCACTGGGAGGGTCATGATCAGGGGCGCAGCCACGGGGGGAGGGGGCATTGACCCCCCCCCCCCTTGTGGCCCATACTTTAAAATTTTGCCATTGGATCCGCCCATCATCCAAAGTTGCCCCCCCCCCTTTCGGCACTGGTAGTTGCCCCCCCCCCCTTCAGATAATCCTGGCTGCGCCCCTGGTCATGACCCTCCCAGGTACTATTTCTAACGGTGATCGCAGTCCGATAACGATACAGTATGCTGACTGATACCGCCCACGCAAGCGCGCGTTTGGGGCAGGCCGTTAGTTGTAGAACAGTCGATCGTAGGAGTTGAGCAGTATTCGTCCCGGTCGTCACTTGGATGGGTGACCGTGATCGTCCGTGGTGAAAGTAATCTTATAGGATTCTATTATATGGGATAGTCCGATAACGATACAGTATGCTGACTGATACCGCCCATGTAAGCGCGCGTTTGGGGTAGGCCGTTAGTTGTAGAACAGTCGATCGTAGGAGTTGAGCAGTAGTCGTCCCGGTCGTCACTTGGATGGGTGACCGTGCCCGTCCGTAGTGAAAATAATCTTATAGGATTCTATTCTATGGGATCCTATAGGAATGTTATATGGGATCCTATAGGACGGTTCTATGGGATCATATAGGAATTATATGGGATCCTATAGGACTGTTCTATGGGATCCTATAGGACTGTTCTATGGGATCCTATGGGATCTTATAGGAGTATTCTATGGGATCCTATAGGAATATTGTATGGGATCTGTGGTGATTCTCAGTAGATATCTTTATACTAGAAACCGCTTTGGATAAGTGGCACGGGAATTTCGAGCACGCGGCAATAACTATTTATTTTACGAGTGATGGAAGTCCGGGGTCACGGGGGCAGAACTAAAAAGGTCATTGGGGAATTGGGTGGGTTCCGTGGTTTTGGGCTAAATATCTTGTACTGAATTCAACGCAAGTGTAATATACGAGAAAAGGCTATCTTGAAGAATTGCGCTCATATTTTACCACAAGCTATTTCGGCATGGAAAATTCGGCAAGTCGACCGAGCGACATTATTGCGACTGATCTTCGAATGATTCCCGAGTTTGATGGCGCTTTGCATGCGGTGGCTGAATGGACTGAAAAGTTGGAGCTGGTATGTCAATTGCGGGGTATCGGTGAGCTGCAAAATATTGTGCCGTTAAGACTTACCGGTGGAGCATTCGCTGTTTACCAGCAGCTAAGCAGTGAAGACAAGCGAAGCTACGAGAGAATTAAACATGCATTGATATCAGCGTTTGCCGTGGATAAATTTCGTGCCTATGAGCAGTTCGTCGTACGCAAGATAGGTCATGGTGAATCGGTGGACGTATACTTAGCTGATTTACGGCGATTGGCGGCGCTATTCGGAGGTATGCCGGACGATGGGCTGGCTTGCGCCTTTGTCGCCGGTTTGCCTGAGTCGGCGCGGCACGTCTTGCGGGCCGGCTCGCGAATGGAAGAACTGAGCATTGGCCAGCTGCTGAGTCGCGCCCGTGCTGTCCTGGTAGAGGACGACGGCGGCCCAGCAGCCGCCGCAGCCGCTGGTGCAGCACCACCTCGGCGCTGGACTGCACCGGGCGGCAAGCCGGCAGCTCCAGCGATGACAGGTGTCATCTGCTACTCATGTGGTCAGCCAAATCACATCGCAAGGGATTGTATGGCAGGGCGCCGCGCACGTGCGGGCGAGCGCAGAAGTGCACGAGATGCGGTACGTTGTTTCCGCTGCAATCAGCAGGGCCACATCTCGTCCTCGTGTCCGGAAAACTGCACCGGAGAGGCGGGTTCAGCGCCGGCCTCCTCTCCGGTGCAGCAGTAAGAGGCGCTTTGCCGGTGGTTCGACTGACAGTAAACGGAGAAGGCTGCGATGCGTTGGTTGATACAGGCTGTACTCAAAGCATTGCCCACATGACAGTCTGCTCTCGCTGGAGAAGACGAAGTGTAAGTGTGACGACTGTGAGCGGCGAGAAACATCAGTGTCTGGGGACAGGGGAGGTGCTCGTGCAGCTGCCGTCTGGAGTCTCGGCGCGCGTGGGCGTGCTGGTGGTCGCCCACAGGCCGCTGGATTTTGACTTCGTTCTCGGAATGAACGCCATAACAGCGCTCGGTGGCGTGACGGTGCGGGCACCGAATGACGTGCGGTTTGGAAATGAAAAAGGAGAAAATATGACACTGCGAGCTGCAGCCGCAGGAGCGGTTCAGTGCCTCAATGAAAAGGATTTTACCGTGGCTTACGACGCAGCGGCAGCAAGATGGACGGTGAAGTGGAAGTGGCGCGACGGGAGGGCGCCGTCATGGTTGTCAAATACCACCTGCGAGTACCGAATCCCGCCGCAGGCGCGACAGGAGTACGAGCGCGAGCTGTTGGAATGGATCAAGAATGGATGGCTGGTGCCACATGATGAGAAAGTCCACGGAACTGCAAAGGGAACGGTTCCACTTATGGCCGTCGTCCAGGAAAACAAGAACAAAATTCGTCCTGTTCTTGACTTTCGCGAGGTCAACTCTTATCTGGCTCCACACACCGCAGAGGCGGACGTCTGCGCTGAGAAAATAAGAGAGTGGCGGCGGCGTGGGCGGCAAATCGCCCTTGTGGATCTACGGAAAGCGTATCTCCAAATCCATGTCCACAAGTCGCTCTGGCCATATCAAACGGTTGTATTCCATGGAACGCGCTATTGTTTAACGCGGCTCGGATTTGGCCTGAACGTGGCCCCTTTGATCATGAAGAAGGTGCTGACCACTGCGCTCAGCTGGGATCCCAGAATCCATCGTGCAAGCTCGCCCTACCAAGACGACATACTGGTCGATGAAAGTGTTGCGTCAGCAGAGGAAGTGGTGAGTCATCTTAGTCGCCTTGGCCTTGAGTGCAAGCCAGCTGAGCGCGTGGCAGAAGGAGCACGTGTCCTAGGCATGAGAGTTTGGGGGGAGCAGCGCGGCCTGTTCTGGAAGCGCGATAATGACATCGGTGAGATGCCATCTAAACTCACACGCCGCACTGTGTTTTCGCTCTGCGGACGCCTGACCGGTCATCTCCCAGTTTGCGGCTGGTTGCGCGTGGCGGGCTCATATATCAAGAGGAGGGCGAATGCAGTAACAGATTCCTGGGATGACGAAATCACCAATCCACAGCTGCGTGTCATGATCGCTGAAACGCTGAACCGTCTGAGCACCGCTGACCCGGCGCGCGGACGCTGGGATGTGGCCCGGGAGACAGCAGTCATCTGGGTCGATGCCAGCTCACTCGCGATAGGTGCCGCGCTGGAAGTGGATGGAGAAATCGTGGAAGATGGATGCTGGCTACGCCAGAATGAGTGCACACATATCAACATGGCTGAGCTCGACGCCGTCGTTCGCGGGATGAACCTAGCAGTTGCGTGGGGTATGCGCGTGCTCACACTGATGACCGACTCAAAAGCAGTTTACCACTGGATGGAAGACGCCCTGTCCGGAAGATCCCGTCTGAAAACAAAGGCTGCAAGCGAAATGTTAATTCGACGGCGTCTGGAAACAGTAATTGCCATCGTCAGCGAGTACAGGCTGCAGCTGACAGTCCAGTTTGTCTCTTCAGCCGAGAACAAGGCAGATGTGCTGACGAGGGTGCCCAAGAAGTGGTTGAATCCAGCTAGCAAGCAGCCAGTGTGCGGGGTGGCTGCGTCAGTCTCCGACCAAGACGTCGCCGCCATCCACGAGACTGTGGGACACCCAGGCATAAAGCGTACCCTGCTGTTCTGCAGACGACTGCATCCTGAAGTCACGCGACAGCAGGTGCGGCGTGTGGTGGTCGGATGCCAGGCGTGCCAGTCCATAGATCCTGCGCCGGTGAGGTGGCAGACTGGATCACTCGAAGTTGACCAGTGCTGGAGCCGCCTCAGTATGGACGTCTGCCACGTCGGTAGTAAACACTTTCTGACTCTTACTGACTGCGGACCGTCGCGATATACCATCTGGAAGCATCTTCGACATCAGGACACAGACAGCATTGTGGGGCAGCTGCAGTGCGTATTCTACGAGCGTGGCGCGCCAAAGGAGCTGCTCACGGATAACGCACTCAGCTTTCGCAGCGCAGCTTTCGCCGAGTTCGCCGGTCGCTGGGGAATAACAATGATATATCGCTGTGCCAACGTGCCGTCTGGAAACGGGATTGCAGAGCGATGTCACAGGACAGTCAAGACGATCGCTGCGCGTAAGCAGTGCTCTGTCGATGAAGCAGCGTATCGGTACAACGCGATGCCGCGCAGCCCAGACCCTGCCTCAGCCCCAGCCAATCAGCTGTTTAGATATCGGATCCGACTGCTTGGCATCGATCACGCTGAAGGGCGGAATCAGCCAGCAGGCGCGCCACATCGTTTCAAGGTTGGGGATTGCGTGTGGATTCGTCATCCCAGTAGACGCTGCGACGTCGCTAGCGCAACCGGCGCTGTGACCAAGATCGTCTCAGAGCAGTCCGTGGAAGTGGACGGGATGCCGCGGCATGTGCGTGACCTGCGGCTGATGGCGGCGCGGACGCAGCCTGTAGAGCACGGACAGGCGTCGGCGGATGTGCCTCCGGATGAATCAGACGCCGATAGTCTGATAATTGAAATGCCAGCTCCCAACAGGCATCCAGAGCCAGATGAGGACGAAGATTCGGACAGTGACCGTGGCTCCAGTAAAAATTCGCTGATGACTTGCGAGAGTGGGACAAGCACTGTCAGTGACGATTCGGATGAGAGCGGGCCAGATGTGAGCCCAGATCGACCCCTGCCACGCCGGAGCGCGAGACAGCGGCGACCCGTACGACTGTTTCAATATGGTGATCTTTTATAAGATCAAGGGGGAGTGTGGTGATTCTCAGTAGATATCTTTATACTAGAAACCGCTTTGGATAAGTGGCACGGGAATTTCGAGCACGCGGCAATAACTATTTATTTTACGAGTGATGGAAGTCCGGGGTCACGGGGGCAGAACTAAAAAGGTCATTGGGGAATTGGGTGGGTTCCGTGGTTTTGGGCTAAATATCTTGTACTGAATTCAACGCAAGTGTAATATACGAGAAAAGGCTATCTTGAAGAATTGCGCTCATATTTTACCACAGGATCCTATAGGAATATTATATGGTATCCTATAGGATCCTTGTAACAAAATATCACACAATCCTATAGGACACGTCCTTTACAATTTGTATGACAGTCCTATAGGAATCCTATAGGACATTTTCACCAGGGTCGTGCCCCCAAAAGGCACCTTGCCGCCCTCGGAAGGCTCCTTCCCGCCCCTGAAAGCGCCCTGGCGCCCTCGGAAAACACCTTGCTGCCCCTGAAAACACCCTGGCGCCCTCGGAAAACACCCCCCCCCGAAAGCGCCCTGGTGCCCTCGAAAGACATCTTGCCCTGGTGAAAATGTCCTATAGGATTCCTATAGGACTGTCATATACAAATTGTAAAGGACGTGTCCTATAGGATTGTGTGAGATTTTGTTACAAGGATCCTATAGGATACCATATAATATTCCTATAGGATCCCATACAATATTCCTATAGGATCCCATAGAATACTCCTATAAGATCCCATAGGATCCCATAGAACAGTCCTATAGGATCCCATAGAACAGTCCTATAGGATCCCATATAATTCCTATATGATCCCATAGAACCGTCCTATAGGATCCCATATAACATTCCTATAGGATCCCATAGAATAGAATCCTATAAGATTATTTTCACTACGGACGGGCACGGTCACCCATCCAAGTGACGACCGGGACGACTACTGCTCAACTCCTACGATCGACTGTTCTACAACTAACGGCCTACCCCAAACGCGCGCTTGCATGGGCGGTATCAGTCAGCATACTGTATCGTTATCGGACTGCGATCACCGTTAGAAATAGTACCTGGGAGGGTCATGACCAGGGGCGCAGCCAGGATTATCTGAAGGGGGGGGGCAACTACCAGTGCCGAAAGGGGGGCAACTTTGGATGATGGGCGGATCCAATGGCAAAATTTTAAAGTATGGGCCACAAGGGGGGGGGGTCAATGCCCCCCCCCCGTGGCTGCGCCCCTGATCATGACCCTCCCAGTGGTGCACTGGAAGTTGCAGTGCCACTAGTGAAAATCCTATAGGGCTATATAGGAGTATACTATCCAAATGTCCCATACACATCCTACCAGACATGTGCCAAGATCCGAAAAAAGATCCGGGATCGGATCCCTGGATCTTTTTCTGGAGGATCTTTTGGGATCCTGGATCTTTTTTTTATTTTGTCGTGGGATCTTGTGGGATCCGGGATCTTTTTTGAATTTTGGCACGGGATCTTGCAGGATCCGGGATCTTTTTTTAATTTTGTCGCGGGATCTTGTGGGATCCTGGATCTAAATTTTGCCCAGGGATCTTCTGGGATCCGATTTTATGTATATTTTGCATAGGGATCCATTTCAGGATCCATTTTTCTGGGATCCGGGATCTTTTTTGAATTTTGTCGCGGGATCTTGCGGGATCCGGGATCTTTTTTGCAATTTTGTCGCGGGATCTTGCAGGATCCGGGATCTTTTTTGCAATTTTGTCGCGGGATCTTGCGGGATCCGGGATCTTTTTAATTTTGTCGCTTGATCTTGCGGGATCTGGGATCTTTTTTGGGATCCAGGCACATGTCTGCATCCTACATCCATACACAGTCCTATAAGATTCGTAGACGATTGTCCAGTGTCCTGTATGAATCCTGTACAGTCGCCCTATAAAAACGAAGCTACAGCAGTTTAAAAACTAAACTACACCAGCATGCTCAAATATGTACCTACCTACATGAATCACGCATAGCTATCGCCGACATTTCACAATGTACAATTGCCAACTTTTTGTAAGCAATCACACATAAGTCATACAGAATGTCAGAGACTATCAAATCCCTCGGCGAATCATGTACGTTTATAATCCCACACAAAATCCTATAGGACTTAGTCCTATAGGATTCAGTCTTATAGGACCGGTCTCCGAAATCCTTTAGAATCCTGTAGGAATACCGTGATCCCGTGAGAGTCCAATACAAAAGTCCTATAGGACTTAGTCCTATAGGATTCAGTCTTATAGGACCGGTCTCCGAAATCCTTTAGAATCCTGTAGGAATACCGTGATCCCGTGAGAGTCCAATACAAAAGTCCTATAGGACTTAGTCCTATAGGATTCAGTCTTATAGGACCGGTCTCCGAAATCCTTTAGAATCCTGTAGGAATACCGTGATCCCGTGAGAGTCCAATACAAAAGTCCTATAGGACTCGTTAATCCTATAGGACTGTCCGCGATATCCTTTACAGTCCTATAGGACTTCGGGGATTTTGTTGGAGTCCTATAGGACATTTTCACCAGGGTGGCGCCGGCGGAAGGCACCTTGCCGCCCCCGAAAGCCTCCCGACATCCTACGATGGCGCAAAGGCGCCCTCCGATGGCGCCCAGGTGCCTTCCGATGACGCCCAGGCGTCCTCCGATGGCGTCCAGGCACCCTCCGAACCTAAGAATGCGCACTTGCGTCCATGACGGCGCCCTGGGTGGCGCCAACGAAGGGGCCTGGACGCTAATGAAAGAGCCCTGAGACTCTTTAATGTTTCTGGCGCTCTGGCTCGAAATATTCTGGCGTGGTGTCGAAGATGCTGACAGGTTGCCACTGCGAAGATGCCACTGCCTAGCTTCACTGGCGGATCCAGGGGGGGCATCAGGGGCAAATGCCCCCCCACATAAATATGGGAGGGGCAATCAATACAAACATGCCCCCCACAGATTCTTTACACTGAAGGTGAATGGGAAATGTCAAATGGGAAGCGTACATTTTTGCACCGCTTCGCGGCGCTAAGACAATACAAACCGCCGTTTCTCTACAACGCCGACCGCTTCGAAAGTTCTGTACTGTCCCTATCATTTTTGGTCAGCGATTCATGCGAAAACGGCAATTTCCGCAACACTACGCGGCGTGAACTGAGCAAAAACGCTTCTATCCGATCGACACCGCGGCTTCAGAAATCCCGTACCGTGCCCAAACTAGTGTGTGCAGCTGCCACAGAATTCACCCAAAACGAAAATTTCTGCGCCGCTCTGCGGCGCAAAATCAACAAGGTACAGAGCTTTTCCGAGACACCTTCAGCTTCCAAATCATCTCCGTGTCTACACTTTTTTATACAGCAGAGTCACACAATTCATAAGAGAACATAAATTCCAGCGCCGTTTCGCGCCACGAACTGAACGACATAACGTGTTCTTCTGATGCATCTTGCCCTTCGTAATTCCTGTACCGTTCGTCATTTTTGTGCAGCAAATTGATAAAATGCATAGGGAAAAAAACGTAAATTTTCGAGCCGCTTCGCGGCGCCAACACATCCACAAACACAGGTTTTCTTTAACGCCGCCCGCTTCGAAAATTATGTACTATGCCTATTATTGCTGCAGCGATTCATGCAAAAAAAACGCCAATTTACTCGCCACTATGCGACGTGAACTGAGCAAAAACACTATTTTCCGAAGCGCCGCAACTTCAGAGATCCTGCACCGTGCCTAAAACTTGTGTACAGCCACGTCATACAATTCATACGAAAACGTAAATTTCCGCGCCGCTCCGCGGCGGAAACTCACCAAAGTAGCCAGTTTTCAAAGGCTACGCCCGCTTCAAAAAGCAAGTACTGTGACCGGCCCAAATCCGCAGGGAAAAATGGGTGGTACTTTTTATGTACAAAAAGTTGCCCCCCCCCCACACACAGAGAGGCTGGATCCTCCAGTGAGTAGCTTCATACTCAGGGTTTCAGATAATGCGGACTTCAGAGGTGTATTTTTCGTTTAATTTACATATTGGCGCCCCTCAGGACCATGCCGCCCCTGTCACCCAGCAAAGATGCCGCCCCTCTGGCCGGTGGCCCCTAGCCGACGAAAATCCTGGATCCGCCCCTGGAGGCTGAAAATCGGTACCCCGTCCTTTGACAAGGCGTCAAGGTCAAACTATGACCTTGAAAAGTTTCAGATCCGATGCATGCTCTGCTCCTCTTCACAGGCTTCCATTTGCGCCCAAATAAAAAATCTACATTTTTTTTAAAGTGACTAAAACTGTCATCGCAGATGTCGGAACTGTCGTCGCAGATGTCATCGCAACTGTCGCCGCAACTGTCGTCGCTAACTTGACGGACATGTCAGTGTGCTGAAGTCAGTAGAGGTGAAAAAGAAAATCGCGGCCCAGTCACTAACACGTCAAAAGAGGATCAGGCGCTATTTCGTTACCTACAGCGCAGCAATATTTGACCGAAAGCCAGACGACATCTGATTCCCTGCTTCACCTTCTGAGACTAGAGTATACTAAATGTCCTGACATTACCTGTGCACTACTTTTTCGTCTCTAGAGCCCATGTCCAAACTGCCGAAACTGACAGCAGCCGCCATCGTGACACAGGCGGCCTCTCCAGTGCAGTCCAATCCGTCGCAGTTAGAAACAGCCGCCCGGTCGGCTCGACCCCATTTAACCGATCCCATGCCTTCAGGCAGCTGTCAGTGCCGTGCGCAGTCGACAGTCGTAGTAGGCCGCACAGCAGCAGGTGCCCCCCCCCCCCCCTCGCCCGACAACCCGAGAGAGGGCTGGTGAGGCACTGAGGCACTGGGACAGCTGCCAGGTAAAAGTTAAATTTCCCAAGAAAAGTGTGGTTTGTCCAAAGTTTGTCATAAGAAGCGCATATTTGGATTCGTCTTGGTGCGCCGATTTCAACGGTACCCTTATTTCCCCAAAACTCGCACATTTTTTGACATAAGTAGTACATGCCATCACCAGGGGCGGAACTTTGTATACTTTTGGGGAGCAGCTGCCCCCAACTGCGAAAATTGCCCCCCCCCCACCAATGGTCCAGTTTGCCCCCCCCCCAACCTGAGGCGCACCGAAGGGGTGGTTTGGGCGGGCCCGGCCGGGCAAACTCAGCACGGGACGCGCGCACCCTTTACGGGCATGAGTCGTGAAATCTAGGAGCGCGCCCCGTGAAATTTACCTGTCGAAATACCTATTTTTCAGGCCGCTTTGCAGCGCAAAACCAACAAAATTGTATCTGAAATGTCTTCCCCTTTGAAATTCCTGTACCGTCTACCATTTTTGTGCAGCAGGGTGGCACAATTCATTGGAAAAACGTACATTTCCGCGGTGTTTCGCATCGCGAACTAACACCAAATGCAATTATTTTGCAAGGCACCCACGTTTCGAAAATCATGTACCACACATATGCTCTTCTTACTGAAATGTCATTCGTGTCACGCAAAAACATACACTTACTTGCGGCGCTAACAGAAATTGGGTGTTTTCCATGCATCTCCCCACTTTGGAATTATCGCAACGTGTATATAATTTCTTCCCAGCAATGTGATACAATTCATGCAAAGAACGTAGATTTTGCGCCCCTTCTCAGTGCAAACTGAACAAGAGTACGTGTTATTTTTCGTGGTATGGCCGGCTTATACAATCCTGCAATGTTCATAAAGAATGTGTGCAGCAGTTCATGCGAAAACGAAACTTTCTGCGCCGTTTCGTGGCACAAATTCAACAAAGGAGGTATACTGTTTTTCCTGAGCCCAGTCCGCATCGAAAATAGTACATTTTACAAATAATCATTGTGCATGAATTAATTCGAAAACGTGAGTTTTCCGTCACTAACACCATGTTCGAGACCCGACCCGCTTCGAACATCGTCTACCCTGCCTTTATTTTGTGTGTGATACAATTCATGCGAACTAACGTATATTTCTGTGCCGCTTCTCGGCGCCAATTGAACATTCCAGCTGTTTTCTGGGTCCTGTTTTAAGGCATGTTACCCCTTAACTTCCTACGACGTGCATGTTTCTTCTTCTATGCAACAAAGCGACAACATTTAATGTAAACAAACGAGATTTTCTGCGCCGCTCAGCGGCACAATCCCAAAAGGTAACCATATTTTTCGGAGCCCATCCTCTTCGAAAATCCTGTATTGTAATAATGTGTTGCAGGAATTAATCTGAAAACGCAACTTTCCGCGCCGCTCGGCGACGCGAAATATACAACGTACACCTTTATCTAGGCACCATGCGCTTTGAAAATCCTCCACCGTCACTTCGCGGCGCGAACTGAACAAAATAAGATGTTTTTCCAAGTAAAACATTTCCGCGCGGTTCTTGTATTTTCGTGCAACAAGCGGTAGAATTCACACAACGTCAATTTGTGCTCTGCTTCGCGAACAAACTCAACCCGGTTCGTTGTTTTTCATGTTCAGGGAAAGGTCAGCTTAGAGAATCGCTTGCTCTGCTCATCAAATTTGTACATCGATTTATTAAAAAGTAAATTTCGGCCGCGGTGCCAACGGAACAAAATCCCAAACTTTTCGAGGTACTGTCTGCTTGAAACAAAAATCCGTAGCGCACATATAATTGTGTGCGACAAGATGATGCAAGTCATGCAAGAAACATAAACTTTGGCGCCGCTCCGCGGCGCAAATAAATAATTACAAAGCCATGATCTTTACATTGTTGTTGTTGTTGTTATTGGGGTTTTAGGGCGCTTCAACCCAGAGTAGGATTATTTAGCGCCCAGCATGCTCTTTACAAAAATACCTACTGTTAGCACGTTGACTATAACAATTTGCACAGCAATTCATGCAAAAACGTAAATTTTCCGCGCCGCTTCGCGGCGCCAAGCGAATAAAATAACTCTTTCTGTTTTAACCCTTTTGTTGTTGTTGTTTTTCCCTCCAGACTCGCTGTCGCGAGTCGTAGTCTTAGCGACTCTGGAGCAGTGGCGTATTTAGAAATCAGCAAGGGGGGGGCCAAGGGGGGGCCAATGTGTTATTTTTGGTTTTCATACCACATGTTTCCAGGTTTCGTAATGCATTTTCTCTGCCCAAGGGGGGGGGGGCATGGCACAATGCCCCCCCTAAATACGCCACTGCTCTGGAGGAACCTGAAGGCCGCCACCAGGGCGGCCACCACGTCGCTGCGTCGGATCTCCTCCATTCTTGGGTGTATATTGCCGAGATGTCGGTGTCGCACAGCCATTAGGCCCGGACACTCTAGCAGGATATGGTCGGACGTGTCGGGGCCTTCCCCGCAGACCCGGCACCATCCGGCACGGCAACGCGGGCTGTCGCACTGGGCGCAGTCACGCGTGGGGTTCCGACCGATGCGGTGCATGTAGTGCGCCGAGCCCGACCAATGCCCGGCGCGAACCTGGTGTACGTCGATGGCCGAATGACGGTCCAGGTGGTCCACCGACTGCGGGAGTTTACCTTCCATCAGACGCCGGTACCAACACGGCGGCCAGTCGCTGATCCACCGGGCCCTCACCGCTCTTGCGGCCGCTCGGTAGGCCGTGGTCACATCCACGGCGACATTATCTTGGGGTAGCGCGGAGGCCTCCTTGGCCAGCTGGTCTGCGCGCTCATTCCCCGCCACCCCACAGTGCGATGGGACCCACTGTAGGTGGATCTGACGTCCGCCGGTCGCCAGCTCCGTCAGGAGCGCCCAGATGTCTACGGTCAGGGGTGATGATTGTGCCGACGGCCCCCTCTGAAGTCGCTTCAGAGCGGCCTGTGAGTCGGTACACACCACCACGGGGTCTTCAGTGTGTACCGGGTGTGCTTGTAGGTCCGCCAGCGCTGCGTGGAGGGCCACCAGCTCTGCCCTGAAGCTGGAACAGAGCCGGCCGGCAGCGGCACGGAGTTCGCGGGACTCACCGTCGGGGAGCTCTATAAAGGCACCAGCTCCTCCGTTGATCACGCCTCCGTCCACTGCACCGTCGGACCACACCCATGTCGCACACTGCGGTAGAGACGCCAGATGGAGTTCGGCCTTCTTCCTCTTCATCTCGTCAGAGGCACCTCTCGGCAGTCCCTCGCCGATGTTGAGTCGGAACGTGACTCCGCCAGGGCTCGTCCATGGCGGAGCCCGCGGGGGGAGGATCGGTTCGATCGGGGGGCTGACTCCCGCTGACTCCCACACGTCCAGCCCGACCTCTCGCCAGCCGGTGACCGTCGACAGACGCCTCGGGACATCTGCGTCAGCGACTTCCCGAAGCGGGTCTTCCAACGGAAGTGCTTTGGCCTTCGCCAAGAATCGGGCCGCAAGCGCGAGGCGACGGGTCCCCACCGGGACGAGACCAGCCTCGGCCATGACGGCGTCCCTTCGCGTCGAAACGGGGCATCCCGTGATGACCCTGGCTGCTGCGCGCATTTCCCTCTCCAGGATCTCGACGTGGGAATTAGGGGTGGCCGGCAGCCATGCTGCAGCGGCGTGCTCCAGTGCACCTCTGATGTAGCCGTTCGCCACGGCACGTAGTTGGGTCTCGCTGAGGCCCCAGTCCCTCCCGGTGAGGCGTCGCAGTTGGGCGATTCGGGGGCGCGTCTTCTGACGCAGGCTCCGGCAGTGTGCACCGAAGTGGAGGGTGCGTTCCAGCGTGATGCCGAGCAGTTTCAGCTGGTCCCCTGCTCTCACGGTCTCCTCTGCGACCTTGATGGCGCAATCTGTCACGTCTCTTGCTGCTTGGGAGAGAACCAGCATCTGTGTCTTCTCGCCGGCTACCCTCATTTTGGACGCCCACGCCCATCTTGACAGGGAGTCAGCGGCTCGCTGCGCTCGCTCCTTGGCCACCGCGATACTGTTCCCCGCACAGAGGGCCGCCGTGTCGTCGGCGTACATGAATGGGGTAGTACCGGGTATCTTGGAGAGCTCTGCCACTAGCGGGGCCGACCACAGCAGAAATAAGGTCGGGGACAGTACACTGCCCTGAGGCAGGCCCGCCCTAAAAACCCGGTCGCGGCTCTTCTCCCCGTTCACTTCAACGTGGGCTCTGCGGTCGCGCAGGTAACCCCAGACCCACCTGACGAGACAGAGTGGGATGCCTTGTGAGAGCAGTCTGACTCTCAGGAGTTGTTGGTCTACGGTATCATAGGCGCGGGAAAAATCAAACGCCAGCAGGACATACTTCTGGGACGATTGGCCGTCCGGAGGGGCTTTCTTCCTTGACCGAGGGATCTGCCACCCATCTTGGACATGCTGGATGAGCCGGCCGATGTTGTCCTCTACAGAACGACCCTCGCGAAAGCCAACCTGCTCCTGAGGAATGAGGTTCCTCTCGGTTGCTATGTGCGAGAGCCTGGCGAGGATGAGCCGCTCTGCCAGCTTCGAGACATGGCTCGTGAGGGCTATCGGGCGATAGCTAGACACACGACTCTTGTCTTTCCCAGCCTTTGGGATGGGGCAGATCGTTGCTCGGCGCCACTCCATCGGTACCGTCCCCTCGCGCCAGCTTGCGTTAATTAGCCTCAGTAGAGCAGAGCGGGTCACGGGGCCGAGGTGCTTGATCATCTCGTTCGTGATGCAATCTGGGCCGGCCGCTTTCTTAAGTTTCAGGGCGTCGATTTGACGGACAAGTTCAACCATGGTGAAGTCTCCGCAGCATCCTTGGCGGGCGCCACCGCACTCCCGACAGTTGGGAGGCGTGAGTCCCTTCTTCTGCTGCTTCGCAGCGCGGTCTATCCTGGGGATACGGACCTTCTTGGACACCTGCGCATACGTTTGGCAGAAGGCTTCAGCCTTGTCCTTGTCCTTGACTAGAAGACGCCCTTCGTGCTTCATGGCCTGGCCATCCCGGTGTTCGTCATCTGTTGAGCTTTCCCACTTCTTGAGTAAGCGTGACACCTTACCAAGGTGGTTCGGTTTGGTGAGCTCTTCAGCGACGAATTCGCGGAATGCAGTCCTCGTGACCCGCTCCTCCACCTGGGCTGCTCGTTGTTTGGCTTCTACCCACTTGCGTTTGGAATCGGGGTCGGCCCGGTTAAGCTGGTCCCGGGCTAAACGGCGCTGCGCAACGGCTTCCACAAGCTCTGTTTTAACCCTCGCCCCACTGGCCTAACCGCGACACCTTCGCTATACTGGGGGGGGGGGGGGCGGATGACCGCCCCTGCTATCTCCGGAACCAAGCACGCTAGAGACCTCGGGTAAAGCGCGTTGGAAAGCTCGTCAGAAATCATGACGAAATCACGTTGGTCAAATTTTCGGTCAAGGTCACCGTTTGACCTCCAGAGGTCAATGAACTTTCGACCCGCCCGGCCGGGCCGACTTGGCCATCGACACGTTTCCCAACGAAAATAAGAGGGGAAATGAAACGGAAAAGGGTAGGGTAAAAATGAATGCTCTTTCCATTTTTGACATTCAAAAGTGTATGCATATGAAAGAAACGAATCGGTCGGGGGGGGCCTCTGAGGCCCCCCCTGAGATCTCGCAAAGTTACCGTACGATTTTGATGGGAGATGGCTCAAATGAATTATCTGTGTCTAAACTACATTTCCGAAGCGCCAAAAGTGCAAAATTTTCTCAATGGCGTAGTCAGCAGGCCAAAAAGGGGGGAAATGTCGGGTAAATCGTGTAGCGTGTCAGCTCCAAATTTGAAGATATTAAAATCAGAAGGTACTGATAACCACGTTTTCGGGGCGCTGATTCCGAATTTGGGGTCAACATTTTTGAATTTTCGATAATTTTCAAAATTTTGGATTTTTTCAAAAAATATTTTGAAATTTTATTTTTTGTTTTTCGAAGGAAGAGGGTCCCAAAAGACCTATGTATTGATTTCAGGTCAAAATTCGCAAAACTGACTGTGTGAGAGCCTGTTGAACGCTGAACCTTTAGCACAGCGAACAGGGTAAAATCCCGATTTTTGGCGTTCCTGGCGCCGCCCCTGCAACCAAAATTTGTTTTTCTTCTTCATGGGTGATGTTTGGTCATACTGCATCACTGTCTATGCCATTCTGAAGTATAGAACGCATTATGACATGAGATACGGCAGGGACTATCATGCCTCCCCAAATTAGTCCCTGGAGCCGCCCCTGGCCAAAATCCAAAAATTTCCAAAAACAGGCAAAATGTGCACAATGAATGGCGAACAAAGGTCTGAAAGTTTGAAGTTCTTATCTCAAGCGGTTAGAGGACAGCAGGCGACAGTACGCGACTTCGGGAAACACGGAAAATACCAAACATGCCCCCCAAAATCCGCCCCTGGCGCCGCCCCTATGCAACGAAAATTAATTCGGAAAATCACAAAATGCGCGCAATGAATAAATAGGAAAAGTCAGAAAGTTTCAAGATCCTATCTTAAGCGGTTAAGGAACAGCATGGAAAAACCACCGGGGCCTCTAAGGCCCCCCCGACACTAATAGGGTTAATGGGCCAAAAATCGATACCCCGTCCAAGGCCTTATAGTAGAGGTAGAGTCACTAGGCGATTTCGGTCAAGGTTTGTGGTTTTCGCCGTCCACCCAGTGACGTCACTGGGTGGACGTTATAACACGCTCTAAAAAAACTTTTTTTTAGACACCTCTGACATACAAATTCCCAATTGGCCATCGAAAGTACCTGAATAGATCTTTAAAATGGGTACCATTTATTCCCGACAAATTATATTCATTTTTAGATATAAGACAACAAAAGTATGTGATTTTACATACCGGCTTACGAAACTAACTCGGCCTACCACCCAGTGACGCACATCTGGTAACATCTGGTAACACAACTCTTTATAATGGGGCCAATGAGGATGACACCCCCCTGACCCCGTCCCTTGACAAGGCGTCAGGCAAGGCACCTTTGACAAGGTGCAGGATCCATGACTATTTTTGCTCCATTAGCTAACATGTTAGACGAACACGTCTTGGTCCCCGACATTTGTTTATATGATCGGAGTTGGCAGCTCTGGATGGAACTGAATAATAATAATAAATGTGGGGAGGGTGGAGGTCGAACCATTTCAATTGGGCAACAGTGGAGGATCCCGGTGGAAATGTGGGCAACCTGTAGGCAAAACTGCCTTTCCCCACAAACTGGCCGCCATAACATGTAAAAAGGAGTTAAAAAAACGTGGAAAATCACGTTTTTTCCCACCCACAACACCCCACCCAAAAAACCTAGCGGATGGGTCCGCCAATGTTAGACCATGTCCTGTCCACATTGGCCCATATATGGACGTTGCCCATGGCCAAGGTCAGCATTGGGGGGGGGGGGGTGGCACGGCCGCCCAAAGGTATAGTTCCACCCCCTGTCAGCTGGAAGAACTGATGCTTATGGAATGTGGTTAACCCTATTCCTGTTGGGCTTTTTTAGAGCTAAATCTGTTGGGGGGGCCGATTCGGCCCCCCCCTGAGATCTCGGAAAGTTACCGTACGATTTTGATGGGAGATGGCTCAAATGAATTGCCTATGTCTAAACTACATTGCTGAAGCGTCAAAAGTGCAAAATTTTCCCAATGGCGTAGTCAGCAGGCCAAAAAGGGGGGAAATGTCGGATAAATCACATAGCGTGTCAGCGCCAAATTTGAAGGAATTCAATAAACAAAAGGCACCGAAAACCACGTTTTCTGGGGCGCTGATTCCGAATCTGGGGTCCAAAATTTTGAATTTTCGAAAATTTTCGAAAAAAATCCAAAATTTTATAACATTTTCAAAAAATATTTCAAAATTTTATTTTTTGGTGTTTTCCGAAGTAAGAGGGTCCCAAAAGACCTGTGTGTCGATTTCAGGTCAAAATTCGTAAAACTGACTGTGTGAGAGCCTGGTGAACGCTGAACCTTTACCACAGCGCACGGGGTAAAATCCCCATTTTTGGCGTTCCTGGCGCCGCCCCTGCTACCAAAAGTTGTTTTTCTTCTTCGTGGATGATGTTTAGTCATACTGCAACATTACCTATGCCATTCTGAAGTATATCACGCATTATGATTTGAGATATGGCAGGGATTCGAATGCCCCCCAAAATTGGTCCCTGGACCCGCCCCTGGGCAAAATCCGAAAATTTCCAAATATGCAAAGTGTGCCCAATACATATCTAAAAAGGGTCTGAAAGTTTGAAGTTCTTATCTCAAGCCGTTAGAGGACAGCAGGCGACAGCACGCGACTTCGGGAAGCACGGAAAATACGAAACATGCCCCCCAAAAAGCGCCCCTGGCGCCGCCCCTAGGCAACGAAAATAAATTTGGAAAATCACAAAATGTGCGCAATGAATAGGTAGGAAAAGTCACCAAGAATGAAGACCGTACCTTCAACCGTTTAGGAATGGCACCAGAAAAACCTCCGGGGGGGGCCGATTCGGCCCCCCCCCAACAGGAATAGGGTTAAGGGGCACTGGCAGACCCAGACGGGGTTAACTGGGCCGTTGGGGGGGGGGGGCTAAATGTAGAAAAATATCCTATTTTTTTAAAACACGGATCCACAGTCACAGGCACAGGTCAGGCAGTGCCGGTAGCGAGGGCGGAGCTTAGCTCTGACGTCAGGGCAAACGTCACGGCAGCCTCTACTAGGAAGCGACCTGTCCGGTGCATTTAAACCAGGGCCTCGGATAACATGTTAACTGGCGACCCCACCCCCCACCCCCCCCCCCCCCCTTCCCGAGTCACAGCTTCTGTCCCTCGCATTCAAAGCAAAACATAAGGCAATTCGGTCACTGCGGGGGCCGATATAAAGGGATGTTAGCAGTCTACCACCCAGGCCCTCTGCCCACCCCAGTCAGGTTTCCTTAGACGAGTCCCTGGCGAAAGCCTGTGCTGCATTCCACTGTGCGCTCCGCACATCTCCGCACGCGATCCGCACATCTCCGCATTTCTCTGCACATGTCCGCACGCGCTCCGCACATCTCCGCACATCTCAGCACGCACTCACACATCTCCGCACATATCCGGACCCGCTCCGCACATCTCCGCACATCTCCGCACATGTTCGCACGCGCTCCGCACATCTCCGCACATCTCCGCACGCGCTCCGCACATCTCCGAACGCTCCGCACATGTCACGCACATTTCGCACGCGCTCGCACATCTCACACAGCTCGCACATCTCCGCACGCGCTCCGCACATCTCCGCACATCTCCGCACATCTCGCACCTGTCCACACCTCTGCACATCTCACACATGTCAGCACACGCTCCGCACATCTCAGCACATCTCGCACATCTCCGCACATCTCCGCACATGTCCGCACGCCTTACATCTCCGCACATCTCCGCACGCCCTCCGCACATCTCCGCACATCTCCGAACATCTCCGCACGCGCTCCGCTGTGCTGAGCGCGTGCGGAAATGTGCACAGATGTGCGGAGCGCGTGCGGAGATGTGCGGAGCGCGTGCGGAGATATGCGGAGATGTGCGAAGATATGTGCGAGCGCGTGAGATGTGCAGGCGCGTGGAGAGATGTGCGGAGATGTCTGGAGATGTGCAGTGCAGATGGGCGGAGATGTGCGGAGCGCGTGCGGAGATGTGCGGAGATGTGCGGAGCGCGTTCGGAGATGGAGGGAATTCTGCGCTCCGTGCCTGGCAGCAGCCTCCGCGGGGACCAACCCAGCCAGCCCTCCCGCTGACCCTCGGGAGGGCAGACCTGTTTACTACGCTCGCTGACAACCGCCTGAGGGCACAGGTCGGTCGGACTCTCTGACCTCATAACTGATAGCAGGCCGTCGCCACGGATTTTTTCCAGGGGGGGACGGACGGTATTTTGGGTCCATTCTTTCCATACACTGCCATAGGCGTAGTGTTAAATTTTCTGATTTCAGGGGGGGACGCGTCCCCCCCGTCCCCCCCCCATTTTCGACGCCCATGACAGATAGCCGAAAGAGAGTACTGGGAGAGAAGGAGTCACTGGGCTCAGAACCTCTCTGAAGCCTAACTGGAGCTTGATACCGCCACCCGCCGTCCGCTGCCCTATCTCCCTGCCCCGCGTGCGGAGATGTGCGGAGATGTCCGGAGCGCGTGCGGAGATGTGCAGAGATGTGCGGAGCACGTGCGGAGATGTGCGGAGCGCGTGCGGAGATGTGCGGAGATGTGCGGAGATGTGCGGAGATGTGCGGAGATGTGCGAAGATGTACGGAGCGCGTGCGGAGACGTGCGGAGATGTGCGGAGATGTGCGGAGCGCGTGCGGATATGTGCGGAGATGTGCGGACATGTGCGGAGATGTGCGGAGATGTGCGGAGATGTGCGGAACGCGTGCGGAGATGTGCGGAGCGCGTGCGGAGATGTGCGGAGATGTGCGGAGCTGTGCGGAGATGTGCGGAAATGTGCGGAGATGTGTGGAGCGCGTACGTAGATGTTCGGAGCGCGTGCGGAGATGTGCGGAGATGTGCGGAGCGCGTGCGGAGATGTGCGTAGATGTGCGGAGCGCGTGCGGAGATGTGCGGAGATGTGCGGAGCGCGTGCGGAGATGTGCGGAGATGTGCGGAGATGTGCGGAGATGTGCGGAGATGTGCGGAGCGTGTGCGGAAATGTGCGGAGATGTGCGGAGCGCGTACGTAGATGTGCGGAGCGCGTGCGGAGATGTGCGGAGATGTGCGGAGCGCGTGCGGAGATGTGCGGAGATGTGCGGAGCGCGTGCGGAGATGTGCGGAGATGTGCGGAGCGCGTGCGGAGATGTGCGGAGATGTGCGGAGCGCGTGCGGAAATGTGCGGAGATGTGCGGAGCGCGTGCGGATATGTGAGAATATGTGCGGAATGCGTGCGGAGATGTGCAGAGATGTGCGGAGCGCGTGCGGAGATGTGCGGAGATGGGCGGAGATGTGCGGCGCGCGTGCGGAGATGTGTGGAGATGTGCGGTGCGCGTGCGGACATGTGCGGAGATGTGCGGAGCGCGTGCGGAGATATGCGGAGATGTGCGGAGCGCGTGCGGATATGTGCGGAGATGTGCGGAGCGCGTGCGGATATTTGGGGAGATGTGCGGAGCGCGTGCGGAAATGTGCGGAGATGTGCGGAGCGCGTGCGGATATGTGCGAAGATGTGCGGAATGCGTGCGGAGATGTGCAGAGATGTGCGGAGCACGTGCGTAGCTGTGCGGAGCGCGTGCGTAGATGTGCGGAGATGTGCGGAGATGTGCGGAGCGCGTGCGGAGATGTGTGGGGATGTGCGATGCGCGTGCGGACATGTGCGGAGATGTGCGGAGATGTGCGGAGCGCGTGCGGAGATGTGCGGAGCTGTGCGGAGATGTGCGGAGCGTGTGCGGAAATGTGCGGAGATGTGCGGAGCGCGTGCGTAGATGTGCGGAGATGTGCGGAGCGCGTGCGGAGATGTGCGGAGATGTGCGGAGCGCGTGGGGAGATGTGCGGAGATGTGCGGAGCGCGTGCGGATATGTGCGAAGATGTGCGGAATGCGTGCGGAGATGTGCAGAGATGTGCGGAGCACGTGCGGAGATGTGCGGAGCGCGTGCGGAGATGTGCGGAGATGTGCGGAGATGTGCGGAGCGCGTGCGGAGATGTGTGGAGATGTGCGGTGCGCGTGCGGACATGTGCGGAGATGTGCGGAGATGTGCGGAGCGCGTGCGGAGATCTGCGGAGATGTGCGGAGCGCGTGAGGAGATGTGCGGAGATGTGCGGAGATGTGCGGAGCGCGTGCGGAGATGTGCGGAGATGAGCGGAGCGCGTGCGGAGATGTGCGGAGATGTGCGGAGCGCGTGCGGAGATGTGCGGAGCGCGTGCGGAGATGTGCGGAGATGTGCGGAGATGTGCGGAGCGCGTGCGGAGATGTGCGGAGATGTGCGGAGCGCGTGCGGAGATGTGCGGAGATGTGCGGAGCGCGTGCGGAGATGTGCGGAGCGCGTGCGGAGATGTGCAGAGATGTGCGGAGCGCGTGCGGAGATGTGCGGAGATGTGCGGAGCGCGTGCGGAGATGTGCGGAGATGTGCGGAGCGCGTGCGGAGATGTGCGGAGATGTGCGGAGCGCGTGCGGAGATGTGCGGAGATGTGCGGAGCGCGTGTGGAGATGTGCAGAGATGTGCGGAGCGCGTGCGGCCATGTGCGGAGATGTGCGGAGATGTGCGGAGATGTGCGGTGATGTCCGGAGCGCGTGCGGAAATGTGCGGAGATGTGCGGAGCGCGTGCGGAGATGTGCAGAGATGTGCGGAGCGCGTGCGGAGATGTGCGGAGCGCGTGCGGAGATGTGCGGAGCGCGTGCGGAGATGTGCGGAGATGTGCGGAGCGCGTGCGGAGATGTGCAGAGAAATGCGGAGATGTGCGGAGCGCGTGCGGAGATGTGCGGAGATGTGCGGAGATGTGCGGAGCGCGTGCGGAGATGTGCGGAGATGTGCGGAGATGTGCGGAGCGCGTGCGGAGATGTGCGGAGCGCGTGCGGAGATGTGCGGAGATGTGCGGAGATGTGCGGAGCGCGTGCGGAGATGTGCGGAGATGTGCGGAGATGTGCGGAGCGCGTGCGGAGATGTGCGGAGATGTGCGGAGCGCGTGCGGAGATGTGCGGAGATGTGCGGAGCGCGTGCGGAGATGTGCGGAGATGTGCGGAGCGCGTGCGGAGATGTGCGGAGATGTGCGGAGCGCGTGCGAAGATGTGCGGAGATATGCGGAGATGTGCGGAGATGTGCGGAGCGCGTGCGGAGATGTGCGGAGATGTGCGGAGCGCGTGCGGAGATGTGCGGAGATGTGCGGAGCGCGTGCGGAGATGTGCTGAGATGTGCGGAGCGCGTGCGGAGATGTGCGGAGATGTGCGGAGCGCGTGCGGAGCGCGTGCGGAGATGTGCGGAGATGTGCGGAGATGTGCGGAGCGCGTGCGGAGATGTGCGGAGATGTGCGGAGCGCGTGCGGAGATGTGCAGAGATGTGCGGAGCGCGTGCGGAGATGTGCGGAGATGTGCGGAGCGCGTGCGGAAATGTGCGGAGATGTGCGGAGCGCGTGCGGAGATGTGCGGAGCGCGTGCGGAGATGTGCGGAGATGTGCGGAGATGTGCGGAGCGCGTGCGGAGATGTGCGGAGATGTGCGGAGCGCGTGCGGAGATGTGCGGAGATGTGCGGAGCGCGTGCGGAGATGTGCGGAGATGTGCGGAGCGCGTGCGGAGATGTGCGGAGCGTGTAAGGAGATGTGCGGAGGTGTGCGGAGATGTGTGGAGCGCGTGCGGAAATGTGCGGAGATATGCGGAGCGCGTGCGGAGATGTGCGGATCGCGTGCGGAGATGTGCGGAGATGTGCGGAGCGTGTGCGGAGATGTGCGGAGATGTGCAGAGCGCGTGGGGAAATGTGCGGAGTTGTGCAGAGATGTGCGGAGATGTGCGGAGATGTGCGGAGATGTGCGGAGCGCGTGCGGAGACGTGCGGAGATGCGCGGAGCGCGTGCGGAGATGTGCGGAGATGTGCGGACCGCGTGCGGAGATGTGCGGAGATCTGCGGAGCGCGTGCGAAGATGTGCGGAGATATGCGGAGATGTGCGGAGCGCGTGCGGATATGTGCGGAGATGTGCGGAGCGCGTGCGGAGATGTGCGGAGATGTGCGGAGCGCGTGCGGAGATGTGCGGAGATGTGCGGTGCGCGTGCGGACATGTGCTGAGATGTGCGGATATGTGCGGAGCGCGTGCGGAGATGTGCGGAGATGTGCGGAGCGCGTGCGGACATGTGCGGAGATGTGCGGAGATGTGCGGAGCGCGTGCGGAGATGTGCGGAGATGTGCGGAGCGCGTTCGGAGATGTGCGGAGCGGGTGCGGAGATGTGCGGAGATGTGCGGAGCGCGTGCGGAGTTGTGCGGAGATGTGCGGAGCGCGTGCGGAGATGTGCGGAGATGTGCGGAGATGTGCGGTGATGTGCGGAGCGCGTGCAGAGATGTGCGGAGATGTGCTGAGCGCGTGCGGAGATGTGCGGAGATGTGCGGAGATGTTCGGAGCGCGTGCGGAGATGTGCGGAGCGCGTGCGGAGATGTGCGGAGATGTGCGGAGCGAGTGCGGAGATGTGCGGAGATGTGCGGAGCGCGTGCGGAGATGTGCGGAGATGTGCGGAGCGCGTGCGGAGATGTGCGGAGATGTGCGGAGCGCGTGCGGAGATGTGCGGAGATGTGCGGAGCGCGTGCGGAGATGTGCGGAGATGTGCGGAGCGCGTGCGGAAATGTGCGGAGATGTGCGGAGCGCGTGCGGAGATGTGCGAAGATGTGCGGAGCGCGTGCGGAGATGTGCGGAGATGTGCGGAGCGCGTGCGGAGATGTGCGGAGCGCGTGCGGATATTTGCGGAGTGCGTGCGGAGATTTGCGGAGATGTGCGGAGCGCGTGCGGAAATGTGCGGAGATGTGCGGAGCGCGTGCGGAGATGTGCGGAGATGTGCGGAGATGTGCGGAGATG
The DNA here is from genome assembly GCA_016169945.1 of Trachythela sp. YZ-2020. Lineage (NCBI taxonomy): Eukaryota > Metazoa > Cnidaria > Anthozoa > Malacalcyonacea > Clavulariidae > Trachythela > Trachythela sp. YZ-2020. Next base: position 28,306 of record JADLSH010000037.1, read on the forward strand.
TGCGGAGCGCGTGCGGAGATGTGCGGAGATGTGCGGAGCGCGTGCGGAGATGTGCGGAGATGTGCGGAGCGCGTGCGGAAATGTGCGGAGATGTGCGGAGCGCGTGCGGACATGTGCGGAGATGTGCGGAGATGTGCGGAGCGCGTGCGGAGATGTGCGGAGATGTGCGGAGCGCGTGCGGACATGTGCGGAGATGTGCGGAGATGTGCGGAGCGCGTGCGGAGATGTGCGGAGATGTGCGGAGATGTGCGGAGCGCGTGCGGAGATGTGCGGAGCGCGTGCGGAGATGTGCGGAGCGCGTGCGGAGATGTGCGGAGATGTGCGGAGCGCGTGCGGAGATGTGCGGAGATGTGCGGAGCGCGTGCGGAGATGTGCGGAGATGTGCGGAGCGCGTGCGGAGATGTGCGGAGATGTGCGGAGCGCGTGCGGAGATGTGCGGAGATGTGCGGAGCGCGTGCGGAGATGTGCGGAGCGCGTGCGGAGATGTGCGGAGATGTGCGGAGATGTGCGGAGATGTGCGGAGATGTGCGGAGATGTGCGGAGATGTGCGGAGCGCGTGCGGAGATGTGCGGAGATGTGCGGAGCGCGTGCGGAGATGTGCGGAGATGTGCGGAGCGCGTGCGGAGATGTGCGATGTGCGGAGCGCGTGCGGTGATGTGCGGAGATGTGCGGAGCGCGTGCGGAGATGTGCGGAGATGTGCGGAGCGCGTGCGGAGATGTGCGGAGATGTGCGGAGCGCGTGCGGAGATGTGCGGAGATGTGCGGAGCGCGTGCGGAGATGTGCGGAGATGTGCGGAGATGTGCGGAGCGCGTGCGGAGATGTGCGGAGATGTGCGGAGCGCGTGCGGACATGTGCGGAGATGTGCGGAGATGTGCGGAGCGCGTGCGGAAATGTGCGGAGATGTGCGGAGCGCGTGCGGAGATGTGCGGAGATGTGCGGAGATGTGCGGAGATGTGCGGAGCGCGTGCGGAGATGTGCGGAGATGTGCGGAGCGCGTGCGGAGATGTGCGGAGATGTGCGGAGATGTGCGGAGCGCGTGCGGAGATGTGCGGAGATGTGCGGAGCGCGTGCGGAGATGTGCGGAGATGTGCGGAGATGTGCGGAGATGTGCGGAGATGTGCGGAGATGTGCGGAGCGCGTGCGGAGATGTGCGGAGATGTGCGGAGCGCGTGCGGAGATGTGCGGAGATGTGCGGAGCGCGTGCGGAGATGTGCGGAGATGTGCGGAGCGCGTGCGGAGATGTGCGGAGCGCGTGCGGAGCGCGGAGATGTGCGGAGCGCGTGCGGAGATGTGCGGAGATGTGCGGAGCGCGTGCGGAGATGTGCGGAGATGTGCGGAGCGCGTGCGGAGATGTGCGGAGATGTGCGGAGCGCGTGCGGAGATGTGCGGAGATGTGCGGAGCGCGTGCGGAGATGTGCGGAGCGCGTGCGGAGATGTGCGGAGCGCGTGCGGAGATGTGCGGAGATGTGCGGAGCGCGTGCGGAGATGTGCGGAGCGCGTGCGGAGATGTGCGGAGATGTGCGGAGATGTGCGGATGTGCGGAGATGTGCGGAGCGCGTGCGGAGACGTGCGGAGATGTGCGGAGATGTGCGGAGCGCGTGCGGAGATGTGCGGAGATGTGCGGAGATGTGCGGAGCGCGTGCGAGATGTGCGGAGATGTGCGGAGCGCGTGCGGAGATGTGCGGAGATGTGCGGAGCGCGTGCGGAGATGTGCGGAGATGTGCGGAGATGTGCGGAGATGTGCGGAGATGTGCGGAGATGTGCGGAGATGTGCGGAGATGTGCGGAGCGCGTGCGGAGATGTGCGGAGCGCGTGCGGAGATGTGCGGAGATGTGCGGAGATGTGCGGAGCGCGTGCGGAGATGTGCGGAGATGTGCGGAGCGCGTGCGGAGATGTGCGGAGATGTGCGGAGATGTGCGGAGATGTGCGGAGCGCGTGCGGAGATGTGCGGAGATGTGCGGAGCGCGTGCGGAGATGTGCGGAGATGTGCGGAGCGCGTGCGGAGATGTGCGGAGATGTGCGGAGCGCGTGCGGACGATGTGCGGAGATGTGCGGAGCGCGTGCGGAGATGTGCGGAGATGTGCGGAGCGCGTGCGGAGATGTGCGGAGATGTGCGGAGCGCGTGCGGAGATGTGCGGAGATGTGCGGAGCGCGTGCGGAGATGTGCGGAGATGTGCGGAGATGTGCGGAGATGTGCGGAGCGCGTGCGGAGATGTGCGGAGATGTGCGGAGATGTGCGGAGATGTGCGGAGATGTGCGGAGCGCGTGCGGAGATGTGCGGAGATGTGCGGAGCGCGTGCGGAGATGTGCGGAGATGTGCGGAGCGCGTGCGGAGATGTGCGGAGATGTGCGGAGCGCGTGCGGAGATGTGCGGAGATGTGCGGAGCGCGTGCGGAGATGTGCGGAGATGTGCGGAGATGTGCGGAGCGCGTGCGGATATGTGCGGAGATGTGCGGAGCGCGTGCGGAGATGTGCGGAGATGTGCGGAGATGTGCGGAGCGCGTGCGGAGATGTGCGGAGATGTGCGGAGCGCGTGCGGAGATGTGCGGAGATGTGCGGAGATGTGCGGAGCGCGTGCGGAGCGCGTGCGGAGATGTGCGGAGATGTGCGGAGCGCGTGCGGAGATGTGCGGAGATGTGCGGAGATGTGCGGAGCGCGTGCGGAGATGTGCGGAGATGTGCGGAGCGCGTGCGGAGATGTGCGGAGATGTGCGGAGCGCGTGCGGAGATGTGCGGAGATGTGCGGAGCGCGTGCGGAGATGTGCGGAGATGTGCGGAGCGCGTGCGGAGATGTGCGGAGATGTGCGGAGCGCGTGCGGAGATGTGCGGAGATGTGCGGAGATGTGCGGAGATGTGCGGAGATGTGCGGAGATGTGCGGAGCGCGTGCGGAGATGTGCGGAGATGTGCGGAGCGCGTGCGGGGATGTGCGGAGATGTGCGGAGCGCGTGCGGAGATGTGCGGAGATGTGCGGAGCGCGTGCGGAGATGTGCGGAGATGTGCGGAGCGCGTGCGGAGATGTGCGGAGATGTGCGGAGCGCGTGCGGAGATGTGCGGAGATGTGCGGAGCGCGTGCGGAGATGTGCGGAGATGTGCGGAGCGCGTGCGGAGATGTGCGGAGATGTGCGGAGCGATGTGCGGAGATGTGCGGAGCGCGTGCGGAGATGTGCGGAGATGTGCGGAGATGTGCGGAGATGTGCGGAGATGTGCGGAGATGTGCGGAGCGCGTGCGGAGATGTGCGGAGCGCGTGCGGAGATGTGCGGAGATGTGCGGAGCGCGTGCGGAGATGTGCGGAGATGTGCGGAGCGCGTGCGGAGATGTGCGGAGATGTGCGGAGATGTGCGGAGCGCGTGCGGATATGTGCGGAGATGTGCGGAGCGCGTGCGGAGATGTGCGGAGATGTGCGGAGCGCGTGCGGAGATGTGCGGAGATGTGCGGAGCGCGTGCGGAGATGTGCGGAGATGTGCGGAGATGTGCGGAGCGCGTGCGGAGATGTGCGGAGATGTGCGGAGCGCGTGCGGAAATGTGCGGAGATGTGCGGAGATGTGCGGAGCGCGTGCGGAGATGTGCGGAGATGTGCGGAGCGCGTGCGGAGATGTGCGGAGCGCGTGCGGAGATGTGCGGAGATGTGCGGAGCGCGTGCGGAGATGTGCGGAGATGTGCGGAGCGCGTGCGGAGATGTGCGGAGATGTGCGGAGATGTGCGGAGATGTGCGGAGCGCGTGCGGAGATGTGCGGAGATGTGCAGGCGCGTGCGGAATGTGCGGAGATGTGCGGAGCGCTGCGGTCGATGTGCGGAGATGTGCGGAGCGCGTGCGGAGATGTGCGGAGATGTGCGGAGCGCGTGCGGAGATGTGCGGAGATGTGCGGAGATGTGCGGAGATGTGCGGAGCGCGTGCGGAGATGTGCGGAGCGCGTGCGGAGATGTGCGGAGATGTGCGGAGATGTGCGGAGATGTGCGGAGATGTGCGGAGATGTGCGGAGCGCGTGCGGAGATGTGCGGAGATGTGCGGAGCGCGTGCGGAGATGTGCGGAGATGTGCGGAGCGCGTGCGGAGATGTGCGGAGATGTGCGGAGATGTGCGGAGCGCGTGCGGAGATGTGCGGAGATGTGCGGAGCGCGTGCGGATGTGCGGAGATGTGCGGAGCGCGTGCGGAGATGTGCGAGATGTGCAGTGCGCGTGCGGAGATGTGCGGAGATGTGCGGAGCGCGTGCGGAGATGTGCGGAGATGTGCGGAGCGCGTGCGGAGATGTGCGGAGATGTGCGGAGCGCGTGCGGAGATGTGCGGAGATGTGCGGAGATGTGCGGAGATGTGCGGAGCGCGTGCGGAGATGTGCGGAGATGTGCGGAGCGCGTGCGGAAATGTGCGGAGATGTGCGGAGCGCGTGCGGAGATGTGCGGAGATGTGCGGAGATGTGCGGAGATGTGCGGGGCGCGTGCGGAGATGTGCGGAGATGTGCGGAGCGCGTGCGGAGATGTGCGGAGCGCGTGCGGAGCGCGTGCGGAGATGTGCGGAGATGTGCGGAGCGCGTGCGGAAATGTGCGGAGATGTGCGGAGCGCGTGCGGAGATGTGCGGAGATGTGCGGAATGCGTGCGGATGTGCGGAATGTGCGGAGATGTGCGGAGCGCGTGCGGAGATGTGCGGAGATGTGCGGAGCGCGTGCGGAGATGTGCGGAGATGTGCGGAGATGTGCGGAGATGTGCGGAGCGCGTGCGGAGATGTGCGGAGATGTGCGGAGATGTGCGGAGCGCGTGCGGAGATGTGCGGAGATGTGCGGAGATGTGCGGAGATGTGCGGAGATGTGCGGAGATGTGCGGAGCGCGTGAGATGTGCGGAGATGTGCGGTGCGCGTGCGGAGATGTGCGGAGATGTGCGGAGATGTGCGGAGCGCGTGCGGAGATGTGCGGAGATGTGCGGAGCGCGTGCGGAAATGTGCGGAGATGTGCGGAGATGTGCGGAGCGCGTGCGGAGATGTGCGGAGATGTGCAGCGATGTGCAAAGATGTGCGGAGCGCGTGCGGAGATGTGCGGAGATGTGCGGAGATGTGCGGAGATGTGCGGAGATGTGCGGAGATGTGCGAGCGCGTGCGGAGAGATGTGCGGAGATGTGCGGAGCGCGTGCGGATATGTGCGGAGATGTGCGGAGCGCGTGCGGAGATGTGCAGGCGATGTGCGGAGATGTGCGGAGCGCGTGCGGAGCGCTTGCGGACCGCGTGCGGAGATGTGCGGAGCGCGTGCGGAGATGTGCGGAGATGTGCGGAAGATGTGCGGAGCGCGTGCGGAAGATGTGCGGAGATGTGCGGAGCGCGTGCGGAGATGTGCGGAGATGTGCGGAGCGCGTGCGGAGATGTGCGGAGATGTGCGGAGATGTGCGGAGCGCGTGCGGAAGATGTGCGGAGCGCGTGCGGAGCGCGTGCGGAGATGTGCGGAGATGTGCGGAGCGCGTGCGGAGTTGTGCGGAGATGTGCGGAGCGCGTGCGGAGATGTGCGGAGATGTGCGGAGCGCGTGCAGATGTGCGGAGATGTGCGGAGATGTGCGGAGATGTGCGGAGATGTGCGGAGCGGTGCGGAGATGTGCGTGCGGAGATGTGCGGAGATGTGCGGAGATGTGCGGAGCGCGTGCGGAGATGTGCGGAGATGTGCGGAGCGCGTGCGGAGATGTGCGGAGATGTGCGGAGCGCGTGCGGAGATGTGCGGAGATGTGCGGAGCGCGTGCGGAGATGTGCGGAGATGTGCGGAGCGCGTGCGGAAGATGTGCGGAGATGCGGAGATGTGCGGAGATGTGCGGCGCGTGCGGAGATGTGCGGAGCGCGTGCGGAGATGTGCGGAGATGTGCAGGCGCGTGCGGAGATATGTGCGGAGATGTGCGGAGATGTGCGGAGCGCGTGCGGAGATGTGCGGAGATGTGCGGAGCGCGTGCGGAGATGTGCGGAGATGTGCGTGCGCGTGCGGAGATGTGCGGAGATGTGCGGAGCGCGTGCGGAGATGTGCGGAGATGTGCGGAGCGCGTGCGGAGATGTGCGGAGCGCGTGCGGAGATGTGCGGAGATCGTGCGGAGATGTGCGGAATGCGGCGGATGTGCGAAGATGTGCGGAGATGTGCGGAGCGCGTGCGGAAGATGTGCGGAGATGTGCGGAGATGTGGAGCGCGTGCGGAAATGTGCGGAGATGTGCGGAGCGCGTGCGGAGATGTGCGGAACGCGTGCGGAGATGTGCGGATGTGCGGAGATGTGCGGAGATGTGCGGAGATGTGCGGAGATGTGCGTGCGGAGATGTGCAGAGATGTGCGGAGATGTGCGGAGATGTGCGGAGATGTGCGGAGATGTGCGGAGCGCGTGCGGAGATGTGCGGAGATGTGCGGAGCGCGTGCGGAGATGTGCGGAGCGCGTGCGGAGATGTGCGGAGATGTGCGGAGCGCGTGCGGAGATGTGCGGAGATGTGCGGAGCGCGTGCGGAGATGTGCGGAGATGTGCGGAGCGCGTGCGGAGATGTGCGGAGATGTGCGGAGCGCGTGCGGAAATGTGCGGAGATGTGCGGAGATGTGCGGAGATGTGCGGAGATGTGCGGAGATGTGCGGAGCGCGTGCGGAGATGTGCGGAGATGTGCGGAGATGTGCGGAGATGTGCGGAGCGCGTGCGGAGATGTGCGGAGATGTGCGGAGCGCGTGCGGAGATGTGCGGAGATGTGCGGAGATGTGCGGAGCGCGTGCAGAGATGTGCGGAGATGTGCGGAGCGCGTGCGGAGATGTGCGGAGATGTGCGGAGCGCGTGCGGAGATGTGCGGAGATGTGCGGAGATGTGCGGAGATGTGCGGAGCGCGTGCGGAGATGTGCGGAGATGTGCGGAGCGCGTGCGGAGATGTGCGGAGATGTGCGGAGCGCGTGCGGAGATGTGCGGAGATGTGCGGAGCGCGTGCGGAGATGTGCGGAGCGCGTGCGGATGTGCGGAGATGTGCGGAGCGCGTGCGGAGATGTGCGGAGATGTGCGGAGCGCGTGCGGAGATGTGCGGAGATGTGCGGAGCGCGTGCGGAGATGTGCGGAGATGTGCGGAGCGCGTGCGGAATGCGTGCGGAGATGTGCAGAGATGTGCGGAGATGTGCGGAGATGTGCGGAGCGCGTGCGGAGATGTGCGGAGATGTGCGGAGCGCGTGCGGAGATGTGCGGAGATGTGCAGAGATGTGCGGAGCGCGTGCGGAGATGTGCGGAGCGATGCGGAATGTGCGGCGGATGTGCGGGAGATGTGCGGAGCGCGTGCGGAGATGTGCGGAGCGCGTGCGGAGATGTGCGGAGATGTGCGGAGCGCGTGCGGAGATGTGCGGAGATGTGCGGAGCGCGTGCGGAGATTTGCGGAGATGTGCGGAGCGCGTGCGGAAATGTGCGGAGATGTGCGGAGCGCGTGCGGAGATGTGCGGAGATGTGCGGAGATGTGCGGAGCGCGTGCGGAGATGTGCGGAGATGTGCGGAGCGCGTGCGGAGATGTGCGGAGATGTGCGGAGCGCGTGCGGAGATGTGCGGAGATGTGCGGAGCGCGTGCGGAGATGTGCGGAGCGCGTGCGGAGATGTGCGGATGTGCGGAGATGTGCGGAGATGTGCGGAGATGTGCGGAGCGCGTGCGGAGATGTGCGGTGCGCGTGCGGAGATGTGCGGAGATGTGCGGAGCGCGTGCGGAGAGGTGCGGAGATGTGCGGAGCGCGTGCGGAGATGTGCGGAGATGTGCGGAGCGCGTGCGGAGATGTGCGGATCGGTTCCGAACAAGTGCGGAGATGTGCGGAGCGCGTGCGGAGATGTGCGGAGATGTGCAGGCGCGTGCGGAGCTGTGCGGAGATGTGCGGAGCGCGTGCGGAGATGTGCGGAGATGTGCGGAGCGTGTGCGGAGATGTGCGGATATGTGCGGAGCGCGTGCGAAGATGTGCAGAGCGCGTGGGGAAATGTGCGGAGTTGTGCAGAGATGTGCGGAGATGTGCGGAGCGCGTGCGGAGATGTGCGGAGCGCGTGCGGAGATGTGCGGAGATGTGCGGAGATGTGCGGAGATGTGCGGAGCGCGTGCGGATATGTGCGGAGATGTGCGGAGCGCGTGCGGAGATGTGCGGAGATGTGCGGAGCGCGTGCGGAGATGTGCGGAGATGTGCGGAGCGCGTGCGGAAGATGTGCGGAGATGTGCGGAGCGCGTGCGAAGATGTGCGGAGCGCGTGCGGAGATGTGCGGAGATGTGCGGAGATGTGCGGAGCGCGTGCGGAGATGTGCGGAGATGTGCGGAGCGCGTGCGGAGATGTGCGGAGATGTGCGGAGCGCGTGCGGAGATGTGCGGATATGTGCGGAGCGCGTGCGGAGATGTGCGGAGCGCGTGCGGAGATGTGCGGAGCGCGTGCGGAGATGTGCGGAGATGTGCGGAGATGTGCGGAGCGCGTGCGGAGATGTGCGGAGATGTGCGGAGCGCGTGCGGAGATGTGCAGAGATGTGCGGAGCGCGTGCGGAGATGTGCGGAGATGTGCGGAGATGTGCGGAGCGCGTGCGGAAATGTGCGGAGATGTGCGGAGCGCGTGCGGAGAGATGTGCAGAGCGCGTGCGGAGATGTGCGGAGATGTGCGGAGCGCGTGCGGAGATGTGCGGAGATGTGCGGAGCGCGTGCGGAGATGTGCGGAGATGTGCAGGAGCGTGCGGAGAATGTGCGGAGATGTGCGGAGATGTGCGGAAGATGTGCGGAGATGTGCGGAGCGCGTGCGGGGACGTGCAGAGATGTGCGGAGCGCGTGCGGAGATGTGCGGAGATGTGCGGAGCGCGTGCGGAGATGTGCGGAGATGTGCGGAGCGCGTGCGGAGATGTGCGGAGATGTGCAGAGCGCGTGCGGAAGATGTGCGGAGCGCGTGCGGAGATGTGCGGAGCGCGTGCGGAGATGTGCGGAGCGCGTGCGGAAATGTGCGGAGATGTGCGGAGCGCGTGCGGAGATGTGCGGAGATGTGCGGATATGTGCGGAGATGTGCGGAGTGCGGAGATGTGCGGAGATGTGCGGAGATGTGCGGAGCGCGTGCGGAAATGTGCGGAGATGTGCGGAGCGCGTGCGGAGATGTGCGGAGATGTGCGGAGATGTGCGGAGATGTGCAGAGCGCGTGCGGAAATGTGCGGAGATGTGCGGAGATGTGCGGAGATGTGCGGAGCGCGTGCGGAGATGTGCGGAGATGTGCGGAGCGCGTGCGGAGATGTGCGGAGCGCGTGCGGAGATGTGCGGAGCGCGTGCGGAGATGTGCGGAGATGTGCGGAGCGCGTGCGGAGATGTGCGGAGATGTGCGGAGATGTGCGGAGATGTGCGGAGCGCGTGCGGAGATGTGCGGAGCGCGTGCGGAGATGTGCGGAGATGTGCGGAGCGCGTGCGGAGATGTGCGGAGATGTGCGGAGATGTGCGGAGCGCGTGCGGAAATCTGCGGAGATGTGCGGAGCGCGTGCGGAGATGTGCGGAGATGTGCGGAGCGCGTGCGGAGATGTGCGGAGCGCGTGCGGAGATGTGCGGAGATGTGCGGAGATGTGCGGAGATGTGCGGAGCGCGTGCGGAGATGTGCGGAGATGTGCGGAGATGTGCGGAGCGCGTGCGGAGATGTGCGGAGATGTGCGGAGCGCGTGCGGAGATGTGCGGAGATGTGCGGAGATGTGCGGAGCGCGTGCGGAGATGTGCGGAGATGTGCGGAGATGTGCGGAGCGCGTGCGGAGATGTGCGGAGATGTGCGGAGCGCGTGCGGAGATGTGCGGAGATGTGCGGAGCGCGTGCGGAGATGTGCGGAGATGTGCGGAGCGCGTGCGGAGATGTGCGGAGATGTGCGGAGCGCGTGCGGAGATGTGCGGAGATGTGCGGAGCGCGTGAGGAGATGTGCAGAGATGTGCGGAGATGTGCGGAGCGCGTGCGGAGATGTGCGGAGATGTGCGGAGCGCGTGCGGAGATGTGCGGAGATGTGCGGAGCGCGTGCGGAGGTGTGCGCAGATGTGCGGAGCGCGTGCGGAAGATGTGCAGAGGCGCGCAGAGATGTGCGGAGATGTGCGGAGATGTGCGGAGCGCGTGCGGAGATGTGCGGAGATGTGCGGAGCGCGTGCGGAGATGTGCGGAGATGTGCGGAGATGTGCGGAGCGCGTGCGGAGATGTGCGGAGATGTGCGGAGATGTGCGGAGCGCGTGCGGAGATGTGCGGAGATGTACAGAGATGTGCGGAGATGTGCGGAGATGTGCGGAGCGCGTGCGGATATTGGGGGAGATGTGCGGAGATGTGCGGAGCGCGTGCGGAGATGTGCGGAGATGTGCGGAGCGCGTGCGGAGATGTGCGGAGATGTGCGGAGCGCGTGCGGAGATGTGCGGTGCGCGTGCGGAGATGTGCGGAGATGTGCGGAGATGTGCGGAGCGCGTGCGGAGATGTGCGGAGATGTGCGGAGCGCGTGCGGATATGTGCGGAGATGTGCGGAGCGCGTGCGGAGATGTGCGGAGATGTGCGGAGCGCGTGCGGAGATGTGCGGAGATGTGCGGAGCGCGTGCGGAGATGTGCGGAGATGTGCGGAGATGTGCGGAGCGCGTGCGGAGATGTGCGGAGATGTGCGGAGCGCGTGCGGAAATGTGCGGAGATGTGCGGAGCGCGTGCGGAGATGTGCGGAGCGCGTGCGGAGATGTGCGGAGATGTGCGGAGCGCGTGCGGAGATGTGCGGAGATGTGCGGAGCGCGTGCGGAGATGTGCGGAGATGTGCGGAGCGCGTGCGGAGATGTGCAGAGATGTGCGGAGATGTGCGGAGCGCGTGCGGATATGTGCGGAGATGTGCGGATATGTGCGGAGATGTGCGGAGATGTGCGGAGCGCGTGCGGAAATGTGCGGAGATGTGCGGAGCGCGTGCGGAGATGTGCGGAGATGTGCGGAGATGTGCGGAGCGCGTGCGGAGATGTGCGGAGATGTGCGGAGCGCGTGCGGAGATGTGCGGAGATGTGCGGAGCGCTTGCGGAGATGTGCAGAGATGTGCGGAGATGTGCGGAGCGCGTGCGGAGATGTGCGGAGCGCGTGCGGAGATGTGCGGAGATGTGCGGAGATGTGCGGTCAGCGTGCGGAGATGTGCCGAAATGTGCGGAGATGTGCAGGCGCGTGCGAGATGTGCGGAGATGTGCGGAGCGCGTGCGGAGATGTGCGGAGATGTGCGGAGATGTGCGGAGATGTGCGGAGATGTGCGGAGCGCGTGCGGAGCGCGTGCGGAGATGTGCGGAGCGCGTGCGGAGATGTGCGGAGATGTGCGGAGCGCGTGCGGAGATGTGCGGAGATGTGCGGAGCGCGTGCGAAGATGTGCGGAGATGTGCGGAGATGTGCGGAGATGTGCGGAGATGTGCGGAGATGTGCGGAGCGCGTGCGGAAATGTGCGGAGATGTGCGGAGCGCGTGCGGAGATGTGCGGAGATGTGCGGAGCGCGTGCGGAGATGTGCGGAGATGTGCGGAGCGCGTGCGGAGATGTGCGGAGATGTGCGGAGATGTGCGGAGCGCGTGCGGATGTGCGGAGATGTGCGGAGCGCGTGCGGAGATGTGCGGAGATGTGCGGAGCGCGTGCGGAAATGTGCGGAGATGTGCGGAGCGCGTGCGGAGATGTGCGGAGATGTGCAGAGCGCGTGCGGAGATGTGCGGAGATGTGCGGAGCTCGTGCGGAGATGTGCGGAGCGCGTGCGGAGATGTGCGGGAGCGCGTGCGCGTGCGGAGATGTGCGGAGATGTGCGGAGCGCGTGCGGAGATGTGCGGAGATGTGCGGAGCGCGTGCGGAGATGTGCGGAGATGTGCGGAGATGTGCGGAGATGTGCGGAGATGTGCGGAGCGCGTGCGGAGATGTGCGGAGATGTGCGGAGAGGCGTGCGGAGATGTGCGGAGATGTGCGGAGCGCGTGCGGAGATGTGCGGAGATGTGCGGAGCGCGTGCGGAGATGTGCGGAGATGTGCGGAGATGTGCGGAGCGCGTGCGGAGATGTGCGGAGATGTGCGGAGCGCGTGCGAAGATGTGCGGAGATGTGCGGAGCGCGTGCGGAGATGTGCGGAGATGTGCGGAGATGTGCGGTGATGTGCGGAGATGTGCGGAGCGCGTGCGGAGATGTGCGGAGATGTGCGGAGCGCGTGCGGAGATGTGCGGAGATGTGCGGAGCGCGTGCGGAGATTGCGGAGATGTGCGGAGATGTGCGGAGCGCGTGCGGAGATGTGCGGAGATGTGCGGAGCGCGTGCGGAGATGCGGAGATGTGCGGAGCGCGTGCGGAGATGTGCGGAGATGTGCGGAGCGCGTGCGGAGATGTGCGGAGATGTGCGGAGATGTGCGGAGCGCGTGCGGAGATGTGCGGAGATGTGCGGAGATGTGCGGAGCGCGTGCGGAGATGTGCGGAGATGTGCGGAGCGCGTGCGGAGAGATGTGCGGAGCGCGTGCGGAGATGTGCGGAGATGTGCGGAGCGCGTGCGGAGATGTGCGGAGATGTGCGGAGCGCGTGCGGAGATGTGCGGAGATGTGCGGAGCGCGTGCGGAGATGTGCGGAGATGTGCTGAGCGCGTGGGGAGATGTGCGGAGATGTGCGGAGATGTGCGGAGATGTGCGGAGCGCGTGCGCAGATGTGCGGAGATGTGCGGAGCGCGTGCGGAGATGTGCGGAGATGTGCGGAGAGGTGCGGATGTGCGGAGCGCGTGCGGAGATGTGCGGAGCGCGTGCGGAGATGATGTGCGGAGATGTGCAGGCGCGTGCGGAGATGTGCGGAGATGTGCGGAGCGCGTGCGGAGATGTGCGGAGATGTGCGGAGATGTGCGGAGATGTGCGGAGCGCGTGCGGAGATGTGCGGAGATGTGCGGAGCGCGTGCGGAGATGTGCGGAGATGTGCGGAGCGCGTGCGGAGATGTGCGGAGATGTGCGGAGCGCGTGCGGAGATGTGCGGAGATGTGCGGAGCGCGTGCGGAGATGTGCGGAGATGTGCGGGCGCGTGCGGAGATGTGCGGAGATGTGCGGAGCGCGTGCGAAGATGTGCGGAGCGCGTGCGGAGATGTGCGGAGATGTGCGGAGCGCGTGCGGAAATGTGCGGAGATGTGCAGGCGCGTGTGCGGAATGTGCGGAGATGCAGGAGATGTGCGGAGATGTGCGGAGCGCGTGCGGAAGATGTGCGGATGTGCGGAGATGTGCGGAGCGCGTGCGGAGAGATGTGCGGAGATGTGCGGAGCGCGTGCGGAAGATGTGCGGAGATGTGCGGAGCGCGTGCGGAGATGTGCGGAGATGTGCGGAGCGCGTGCGGAGATGTGCGGAGATGTGCGGAGCGCGTGCGGAAATGTGCGGAGATGTGCGGAGCGCGTGCGGAGATGTGCGGAGATGTGCGGAGATGTGCGGAGATGTGCGAAGATGTGCGGAGCGCGTGCGGAGATGTGCGGAGATGTGCGGAGCGCGTGCGGAAATGTGCGGAGATGTGCGGAGCGCGTGCGGAGATGTGCGGAGATGTGCGGAGCGCGTGCGGAGATGTGCGGAGATGTGCGGAGATGTGCGGAGCGCGTGCGGAGATGTGCAGAGCGCGTGCGGAAATGTGCGGAGATGTGCGAAGATGTGCGGAGATGTGCGGAGATGTGCGGAGCGCGTGCGGAGATGTGCGGAGATGTGCGGAGCGCGTGCGGAAATGTGCGGAGATGTGCGGAGCGCGTGCGGATATGTGCGGAGATGTGCGGAGCGCGTGCGGAGATGTGCAGAGATGTGCGGAGCGCGTGCGGAGATGTGCGGAGCGCGTGCGGAGATGTGCGGAGATGTGCGGAGCGCGTGCGAAGATGTGCGGAGATGTGCGGAGATGTGCGGAGCGCGTGCGGAGATGTGCGGAGCGCGTGCAGAGCGCAGCGGAAGATGTGCGGAGCGCGTGCGGAGATGTGCGGAGATGTGCGGAGATGTGCGGAGCGCGTGCGGAGATGTGCGGAGATGTGCGGAGCGCGTGCGGAGATGTGCGGAGCGCGTGCGGAGATGTGCGGAGATGTGCAGCGCGTGCGGAGATGTGCGGAGATGTGCGGAGCGCGTGCGGAGATGTGCGGAGATGTGCGGAGCGCGTGCGGAGATGTGCGGAGCGCGTGCGGAGATGTGCGGAGATGTGCGGAGCGCGTGCGGAGATGTGCGGAGATGTGCGGAGCGCGTGCGGAGATGTGCGGAGCGCGTGCGGAGATGTGCGGAGCGCGTGCGGAAATGTGCGGAGATGTGCGGAGCGCGTGCGGAGATGTGCGAGATGTGCGGAGCGCGTGCGGAATGTGCGGAGATGTGCGGAGCGCGTGCGGAGATGTGCGGAGATGTGCGGAGCGCGTGCGGAGATGTGCGGAGATGTGCGGAGCGCGTGCGGAAATGTGCGGAGATGTGCGGAGCGCGTGCGGAGATGTGCGGAGATGTGCGGAGCGCGTGCGGAGATGTGCGGAGATGTGCGGAGCGCGATGTGCGGAGATGTGCGGAGATGTGCGGAGCGCGTGCGGAGATGTGCGGAGATGTGCGGAGATGTGCGGAGATGTGCGGAGATGTGCGGAGCGCGTGCGAAGATGTGCGGAGATGTGCGGAGCGCGTGCGGAGATGTGCGGAGATGTGCGGAGCGCGTGCGGAGATGTGCGGAGATGTGCGGAGCGCGTGCGGAAATGTGCGGAGATGTGCGGAGCGCGTGCGGAGATGTGCGGAGATGTGCGGAGCGCGTGCGGAGATGTGCGGAGATGTGCGGAGATGTGCGGAGATGTGCGGAGCGCGTGCGGAGAAGTCCGGAGATGAGCGGAGCGCGTGCGGAGATGTGCGGAGATGTGCGGAGCGCGTGCGGAGATGTGCGGAGATGTGCGGAGCGCGTGCGGAGATGTGCAGAGCGCGTGCGGAGATGTGCGGAGCGCGTGCGGAGATGTGCGGAGATGTGCGGAGCGCGTGCGGAGATGTGCGGAGCGCGTGCGGAGATGTGCGGAGATGTGCGGAGCGCGTGCGGAGATGTGCGGATGTGCGGAGCGCGTGCGGAGATGTGCGGAGATGTGCGGAGCGCGTGCGGAGCGCGTGCGGATACGTATGCGGAGATGTGCGGAGCGCGTGCGGATATGTGCGGAGATGTGCGGAGCGCGTGCGGAGATGTGCGGAGATGTGCGGAGATGTGCGGAGATGTGCGGAGCGCGTGCGGAGATGTGCGGAGCGCGTGCGGAGATGTGCGGAGCGCGTGCGGAGATGTGCGGAGATGTGCGGAGCGCGTGCGGATATGTGCGGAGATGTGCGTGCGGAGATGTGCGGAGATGTGCGGAGCGCGTGCGGAGATGTGCGGAGATGTGCGGAGATGTGCGGAGCGCGTGCGTGCGGAGATGTGCGGAGCGCGTGCGGAGATGTGCGGAGATGTGCGGAGCGCGTGCGGAGATTTGCGGAGATGTGCGGAGCGCGTGCGGAAATGTGCGGAGATGTGCGGAGATGTGCGGAGCGCGTGCGGAGATGTGCGGAGATG
Source organism: Trachythela sp. YZ-2020 (assembly GCA_016169945.1). Taxonomy (NCBI): domain Eukaryota; kingdom Metazoa; phylum Cnidaria; class Anthozoa; order Malacalcyonacea; family Clavulariidae; genus Trachythela; species Trachythela sp. YZ-2020. The sequence continues at coordinate 43,742 of JADLSH010000037.1, forward strand.
TGCGGAGCGCGTGCGGAAATGTGCGGAGATGTGCGGAGATGTGCGGAGCGCGTGCGGAGATGTGCGGAGATGTGCGGAGCGCGTGCGGAGATGTGCGGAGATGTGCGGAGATGTGCGGAGATGTGCGGAGATGTGCGGAGATGTGCGGAGCGCGTGCGGAGAAGTGCGGAGATGTGCGGAGCGCGTGCGGAGATGTGCGGAGATGTGCGGAGCGCGTGCGGAGATGTGCGGAGATGTGCGGAGCTCGTGCGGAAATGTGCGGAGATGTGCGGAGATGTGCGGAGATGTGCGGAGATGTGCGGAGCGCGTGCGGAGATGTGCGGAGATGTGCGGAGCGCGTGCGGAGATGTGCGGAGCGCGTGCGGAGATGTGCGGAGATGTGCGGAGCGCGTGCGGAGATGTGCGGAGATGTGCGGAGCGCGTGCGTAAATGTGCGGAGATGTGCGGAGCGCGTGCGGAGATGTGCGGAGATGTGCGGAGCGCGTGCGGAGAAGTGCGGAGATGTGCGGAGCGCGTGCGGAGATGTGCGGAGATGTGCGGAGATGTGCGCGTGCGGATGTGCGGAGATGTGCGGAGATGTGCGGAGCGCGTGCGGAGATGTGCGGAGATGTGCGGAGCGCGTGCGGAGATGTGCGGAGAGATGTGCAGATGCGCGAAGTGCGGAGATGTGCGGAGCGCGTGCGGAAATGTGCGGAGATGTGCGGAGCGCGTGCGGAGATGTGCGGAGATGTGCGGAGCGCGTGCGGAGATGGGCGGAGATGTGCGGAGCGCGTGCGGATATGTGCGGAGATGTGCGGAGCGCGTGCGGAGATGTGCGGATATGTGCGGAGATGTGCGGAGATGTGCGGAGATGTGCGGAGATGTGCAGAGCGCGTGCGGAGATGTGCGGAGATGTGCCGAGATGTGCGGCGCGTGCGGAGATGTGCAGGCGCGTGCGGAAGATGTGCGGAGATGTGCGGAGATGTGCGGAGCGCGTGCGGAGATGTGCGGAGATGTGCGGAGATGTGCGGAGCGCGTGCGGAGATGTGCGGAGATGTGCAGCGCGTGCGGAGATGTGCGGAGCGCGTGCGGAAATGTGCGGAGCGCGTGCGGAGATGTGCGGAGATGTGCGGAGATGTGCGGAGCGCGTGCGGAGATGTGCGGAGCGCGTGCGGAGATGTGCGAGATGTGCGGAGATGTGCGGAGCGCGTGCGGAGATGTGCGGAGATGTGCGGAGCGCGTGCGGAGATGTGCGGAGCGCGTGCGGACGTGCGGAGATGTGCGGAGCGCGTGCGGAGATGTGCGGAGCGCGTGCGGAGATGTGCGGAGATGTGCGGAGCGCGTGCGGAGATGTGCGGAGCGCGTGCGGCCATGTGCGGAGATGTGCGGAGATGTGCGGAGCGCGTGCGGAAGATGTGCAGGCGCGTGCGGAGATGTGCGGAGATGTGCGGAGATGTGCGGAGCGCGTGCGGAGATGTGCGGAGATGTGCGGAGATGTGCGGAGCGCGTGCGGAGATGTGCGGAGATGTGCGGAGCGCGTGCGGAGATGTGCGGAGATGTGCGGAGCGCGTGCGGAGATGTGCGGAGATGTGCGGAAGATGTGCGGAGCGCGTGCGGAGATGTGCGGAGATGTGCGGAGCGCGTGCGGAGATGTGCGGAGATGTGCGGAGCGCGTGCGGAGATGTGCGGAGATGTGCGGAGCGCGTGCGGAGATGTGCGGAGCGCGTGCGGAGATGTGCGGAGATGTGCGGAGCGCGTGCGGAGATGTGCGGAGATGTGCGGAGATGTGCGGACCGCGTGCGGAGATGTGCGGAGTTGTGCAGAGATGTGCGGAGATGTGCGGAGATGTGCGGAGATGTGCGGAGCGCGTGCGGAGATGTGCGGAGATGTGCGGAGCGCGTGCGGAGATGTGCGGAGATGTGCGGAGCGCGTGCGGAATGTGCGGAGATGTGCGCGTGCGGAAGATGTGCGAGATGTGCAGGCGCGTGCGGAGATGTGCGGAGATGTGCGGAGCGCGTGCGAAGATGTGCGGAGATGTGCGGAGCGCGTGGGGAGATGTGCGGAGCGCGTGCGGAGATGTGCAGAGCGCGTGCGGAGATGTGCGGGAGATGTGCGGAGCGCGTGCGAAGATGTGCGGCGTGCGGGAGATGTGCGGAGATGTGCGGAGCGTGCGGAGATGTGCGGAGATGTGCGGAGCGCATGCGGAGATGTGCGGAGATGTGCGGAGCGCGTGCGGAGATGTGCGGAGATGTGCGGAGATGTGCGGAGCGCGTGCGGAGATGTGCGGAGCGCGTGCGGAGATGTGCGGAGATGTGCGGAGCGCGTGCGGAAATGTGCGGAGATGTGCGGAGCGCGTGCGGAGATGTGCGGAGATGTGCGGAGCGCGTGCGGAGATGTGCGGAGATGTGCGGAGCGCGTGCGGAGATGTGCGGAGATGTGCGGAGCGCGTGCGGAGATGTGCGAGATGTGCGGAGCGCGTGCGGAAATGTGCGGAGATGTGCGGAGCGCGTGCGGAGATGTGCGGAGATGTGCGGAGCGCGTGCGGAGATGTGCAGAGATGTGCGGAGATGTGCGGAGATGTGCGGAGCGCGTGCGGAGATGTGCGGAGATGTGCGGAGCGCGTGCGGAGATGTGCGGAGATGTGCGGAGCGCGTGCGGAGATGTGCAGAGATGTGCGGAGCGCGTGCGGAAGAGATGTGCGGAGCGCGTGCGGAGATGTGCGGAGCGCGTGCGGAGATGTGCGGATATGTGCGGAGATGTGCAGAGATGTGCGAAGATGTGCGGAGCGCGTGCGGAGCGCGTGCGGAGATGTGCGGAGATGTGCGGAGCGCGTGCGGAGATGTGCGGAGATGTGCGGAGATGTGCGGAGATGTGCGGAGATGTGCGGAGCGCGTGCGGAGATGTGCGGAGATGTGCGGAGCGCGTGCGGAGATGTGCGGAGATGTGCGGAGATGTGCGGAGCGCGTGCGGAGATGTGCGGAGATGTGCGGAGCGCGTGCGGAAATGTGCGGAGATGTGCGGAGCGCGTGCGGACATGTGCGGAGATGTGCGGAGCGCGTGCGGACATGTGCGGAGCGCGTGCGGAATGTGCAGGCGCGTGCGGAGATGTGCGGAGATGTGCGGAGCGCGTGCGGAGATGTGCGGAGATGTGCGGAGATGCGGAGCGCGTGCGGAGATGTGCGGAGCGCGTGCGGAAATGTGCGGAGATGTGCGGAGCGCGTGCGGAGATGTGCGGAGATGTGCGGAGATGTGCGGAGATGTGCGGAGATGTGCGGAGCGCGTGCGGAGATGTGCGGAGATGTGCGGAGCGCGTGCGGAGATGTGCGGAGATGTGCGGAGCGCGTGCGGAGATGTGCGGAGATGTGCGGAGCGCGTGCGGAGATGTGCGGAGATGTGCGGAGCGCGTGCAGGGACGTGCGGAGATGTGCGGAGCGCGTGCGGAGATGTGCGGAGATGTGCGGAGATGTGCGGAGCGCGTGCGGAGATGTGCGGAGATGTGCGGAGCGCGTGCGGAGATGTGCGGAGAGGTGCGGCGCGTGCGGAAGATGTGCGGAGATGTGCGGAGCGCGTGCGGAGATGTGTGCGGAGATGTGCGGAGCGCGTGCGGAGATGTGCGGAGATGTGCGGAGCGCGTGCGGAGATGTGCGGGATGTGCGGAGTGCGTGCGGATATTTGCGGAGCGCGTGCGGAGATTTGCGGAGATGTGCGGAGCGCGTGCGGAGATGTGCGGAGATGTGCGGAGCGCGTGCGGAGATGTGCGGAGATGTGCGGAGCGCGTGCGGAGATGTGCGGAGATGTGCGGAGATGTGCAGAGCGCGTGCGGAGATGTGCGGAGATGTGCGGAGCGCGTGGGGAGATGGCGGAGCGCGTGCGGAGATGTGCGGGAGCGCGTGCGGAGATGTGCGGAGATGTGCGGAGCGCGTGCGGAGATGTGCGGAGATGTGCGGAGCGCGTGCGGAGATGTGCGGAGATGTGCGGAGCGCGTGCGGAGATGTGCGGAGATGTGCGGAGCGCGTGCGGAGATGTGCGGAGATGTGCGGAGATGTGCGGAGCGCGTGCGGAGATGTGCGGAGCGCGTGCGGAGATGTGCGGAGCGCGTGCGGAGATGTGCGGAGCGCGTGCGGAGATGTGTACAGATGTGCGGAGCGCGTGGGGAGATGTGCGGAGATGTGCGGAGCGCGTGCGGAAGATGTGCGGAGATGTGCGGAGCGCATGCGGAGATGTGCGGAGATGTGCGGAGATGTGCGAGGCGCGTGCGGAGATGTGCGGAGATGTGCGGAGCGCGTGCGGAGATGTGCGGAGATGTGCAGGCGCGTGCGAGATGTGCGGAGATGTGCGGAGCGCGTGCGGAGATGTGCGGAGATGTGCGGATATGTGCGGAGCGCGTGCGGAGATGTGCGGAGATGTGCGGAGCGCGTGCGGAGATGTGCGGATGTGCGGAGCGTGCGGAGATGTGCGGAGATGTGCGGAGCGCGTGCGAGATGTGCGGAGATGTGCGGAGATGTGCGGAGCGCGTGCGGAGATGTGCGGAGATGTGCGGAGCGCGTGCGGAGATGTGCGGAGATGTGCGGAGATGTGCGGAGATGTGCAGAGCGCGTGCGGAGATGTGCGGAGATGTGCGGAGCGCGTGCGGAGATGTGCGGAGATGTGCGGAGCGCGTGCGGAGATGTGCGGAGATGTGCGGAGATGTGCGGAGCGCGTGCGGAGATGTGCGGAGATGTGCGGAGCGCGTGCGGAGATGTGCAGGCGCGTGCGGATGTGCGGAGATGTGCGGAGATGTGCGGAGCGCGTGCGGAAGATGTGCGGAGATGTGCGGAGCGCGTGCGGAGAATGTGCGGAGACGTGCAGAGATGTGCGGAGCGCGTGCGGAGATGTGCGGAGATGTGCGGAGCGCGTGCGGAGATGTGCGGAGATGTGCGGGCGCGTGCGGAGATGTGCGGAGCGCGTGCGGAAATGTGCGGAGATGTGCGGAGCGCGTGCGGATATGTGCGGAGATGTGCGGAGCGCGTGCGGAGATGTGCGGAGATGTGCGGAGCGCGTGCGGAGATGTGCGGAGCGCGTGCGGAAATGTGCGGAGATGTGCGGAGCGCGTGCGGAGATGTGCGGAGATGTGCGGAGATGTGCGGAGCGCGTGCGGACATGTGCGGAGATGTGCGGAGATGTGCGGAGCGCGTGCGGAGATGTGCGGAGATGTGCGGAGCGTGTGCGGAGATGTGCGGAGCGCGTGCGGAAATGTGCGGAGATGTGCGGAGCGCGTGCGGAGATGTGCGGAGATGTGCGGAGCGCGTGCGGAGATGTGCGGAGATGTGCGGAGCGCGTGCGGAGATGTGCGGAGATGTGCGGAGCGCGTGCGGAGATGTGCGGAGCGCGTGCGGGGACGTGCAGAGATGTGCGGAGCGCGTGCGGAGATGTGCGGAGATGTGCGGAGCGCGTGCGGAGATGTGCGGAGATGTGCGGAGCGCGTGCGGAGATGTGCGGAGCGCGTGCGGAGATGTGCGGAGATGTGCGGAGATGTGCGGAGCGCGTGCGGAGATGTGCGGTGCGCGTGCGGACATGTGCGGAGATGTGCGGAGATGTGCGGAGCGCGTGCGGAGATGTGCGGAGATGTGCGGAGCGCGTGCGGAGATGTGCGGAGATGTGCGGAGATGTGCGGAGATGTGCGGAGCGCGTGCGGAGATGTGCGGAGATGTGCGGAGATGTGCGGAGCGCGTGCGGAGAAAATGTGCGGAGCGCGTGAAGAGATGTGCGGCGTGCGGAGATGTGCGGAGATGTGCGGAGATGTGGAGCGCGTGCAGAGATGTGCGGAGATGTGCGGAGCGCGTGCGGAGATGTGCGGAGATGTGCGGAGCGCGTGCGGAGATGTGCGGAGATGTGCGGAGCGCGTGCGGAGATGTGCGGAATGTGCGGAGCGAGTGCGGAGATGTGCGGAGATGTGCGGAGCGCGTGCGGAGATGTGCGGAGATGTGCGGAGCGCGTGCGGAATGTGCGGAGATGTGCGGAGCGCGTGCGGTACTGTGCGGAGATGTGCGGAGCGCGTGCGGAGATGTGCGGAGATGTGCGGAGCGCGTGCGGAGATGTGCGGAGATGTGCGGAGATGTGCGGAGATGTGCAGAGATGTGCGGAGCGCGTGCGGAGATGTGCGGAGATGTGCGGAGATGTGCGGAGCGCGTGCGGAGATGTGCGGAGATGGGCGGTTGGCGTGCGGAGATGTGCGGAGCGCGTGCGGAGATGTGCGGAGATGTGCGGAGCGCGTGCGGAAGATGTGCTGCGGAGATGTGCGGAGCGCGTGCGGAATGTGCGGAGATGTGCGGAGATGTGCAGAGCGCGTGCGGAGATGTGCGGAGATATGCGGAGCGTGCGGAAGATGTGCGGAGCGCGTGCGGAGATGTGCGGAAGCGCGTGCGGATGTGCGGAGATGTGCGGAGCGCGTGCGGAATGTGCAGCGCGTGCGGAAATGTGCGGAGATGTGCGGAGATGTGCGGAGATGTGCGGAGATGTGCGGAGCGCGTGCGGAAGATGTGCGGAGATGTGCGGAGCGTGCGGAAGATGTGCGGAGATGTGCGGACCGCGTGCGAGATGTGCGGAGATGTGCGGAGCGCGTGCGGAGATGTGCGGAGATGTGCGGAGCGCGTGCGGAGATGTGCGGAGATGTGCGGAGCGCGTGCGGAGATGTGCGGAGATGTGCGGAGCGCGTGCGGAGATGTGCGGAGATGTGCGGAGCGCGTGCGGAGATGTGCGGAGATGTGCGGATATGTGCGGGACGCGTGCGGAGATGTGCGGAGATGTGCGGAGCGCGTGCGGATGTGCGGAGATGTGCGGAGATGTGCGGAGCATGTGCGGAGATGTGCGGAGCGCGTGCGGAGATGTGCGGAGATGTGCGGAGCGCGTGCGGAAATGTGCGGAGATGTGCGGAGCGCGTGCGGAGATGTGCGGAGATGTGCGGATATGTGCGGAGATGTGCGGAGCGCGTGCGGAGATGTGCGGAGATGTGCGGAGCGCGTGCGGAGATGTGCGGAGCGCGTGCGGAGATGTGCGGAGATGTGCGGAGATGTGCGGAGCGCGTGCGGAGATGTGCGGAGATGTGCAGAGCGCGTGCGGAGATGTGCGGAGATGTGCGGAGCGCGTGCGGAGATGTGCGGAGATGTGCGGAGCGCGAGATGTGCGGAGATGTGCGGAGCGCGTGCGGAGATGTGCGGAGATGTGCGGAGCGCGTGCGGAGATGTGCAGAGATGTGCGGAGCGCGTGCGGAAATGTGCGGAGATGTGCGGAGCGCGTGCGGATATGTGAGAATATGATATATTTGCCACAGGCACAATAGTCATTAGCGGGTTTCGAATCAAGTCGGGCTGTGCCGCTCTAACGGCCCCTACCACGGCCAACCTACCCGCCAGGTAGCGCAACTCCCAATCCACGAATATACTTGCTTACCGTAGCGTACTTGCCCACCGTACGACAGATGGCGGGTGGAGCGCTCCGTGGTTTGGGAATTAACAAACGTATATCTCATCTCTTTTCTCGACGCGGAATGGCGAACAACATCACTTGTGGCAATCCGGCAGATATAGACATTTCTGTGCCAAACCAAGTGATGGCGCCCATCATACGGAAAAAGGAAACGTCCACAGGTACGGATAATAGTCTGATACTTCATTAGTCACCGATGGCGAGGCGGATAACGCCACGAGAACACCGGCGACAAACCCGCCGCATTTGCCAGAAATGCCGCATGAACTGTCTGGCACACCTACGCAGACAGGCGAGGTGATGAACGGATGCCATGATAAATGAATACCAAAGACATCATGAGCTGGCACCAGGTGACTCAAATTGCCACAAATTCGGTGCATGACAGACCCCCTGCCCCCAGACGGCAAAACATGTCAGTTGAGTCACTGAGATGCACCACCCTCTTTGAAAATTTGCACCAGTATGCACCGGGAATGTGAAAGATTTGCACATGCACCCACTGGGCTGAGAGTGGTGCGGTGTATGGTATGCCAGAAATTCGCACTGCCGGCATGGTTTGTGTGGAAGTTCGCACCAGCGAGGGACCTTCTTGCACTGAAGAGATCTTGTTGAAAAGGCCACAGTTTGCAGTCTGTCCCTGCCCCCAGTACTCGGGCCTGGCACAGCTGAATTGGCAACAATTAGCACCAGCCACCAGTAAACTATGGCCTGGCATGATGACACCCCATTGAAACTGCCTACTTTGCAGACGGAACAATGAACTGCTCTGAATATTGGTTTTCAATTCATTGCATACACCAAATCACATTATGTACCCCCCCCCCACACTGTTGGCCAGTGTATCAGCGAAGACTGCCAAGCCCAGTCTCGGCAATGTAATAACATTGACCACTGCATCCATTTTCAGCACACTTGCATACAACTTAGGGGAATTCAACCCAGTAGACCTGGCCGGCACAGATGCTGGGGTCTCCATCCACACCACCATATATCAATAGTGACATGGTGGCCATATGTCAATACTCAAATGAAGGAAGTGAACATACTAGGTTTTGCAATGCAAAATCATTGAACCAATCCAACCATTGACATGGTGTATAACAGACTGACATACTCTGTCAGTTCCAGCCTCATGGGAGTGGTACATGGTTCCCAGTTGCCTACCAGTTACCATGAGATATGATAATCTTGAAGATAGGTGTAGATCACCTGACTTACCTACTTGAGTCACTTGTGGTTCAGATGGCCTTAATTTCCCAAGTTCAGTTTGGGCCGAGACTGCACATCATGCAGTCGAGTAACCATCAACAAACCATCACCATGGTGGATAACTACTTACACGCCTACTCGTAGTGAAAGTCTCATGGGAGCAGTAGGTGTGTGCATGCCCCTGCACACTAGCTGACAGTTGTCATGGAATTATGTGATATGTTTACTTGTGCACACATGTTTGGTTCATACTAGTAACTTCCAATATGCATAATTCGCTCTTCCTACATGGTATAAAACAAGCTAGGGCAATCTTACTCACACAACTCTCAAAGCCTGGCAGGTGCTTCATGACCAGAAATTATTCACAGAAACATGCACATATGGTGTAAATGAAAATAAAATATTGACTGCATTGCCTGATGATGGCAACAAAGAGGGGAATGTCGTTGCTCACCAACCATTCCTTGAACTAGGACCTCACAGGTTCTACAGAACTACAATAGGGGCTATCGCGGTTTAGCATACCAACCTACAATGTTGGCATGGGAAAACATCCTGAGTGACATGGTAATCCATACACAGCCATACCTACAGTTGAAGCTGCCATTGAGTCAGTATCAGATAGCTGCAATCCAATGTCACAGCTGACAAGCCAACATCAGCTGTCTCAAGGTCTGGTTCTACTGTAGCAGCCGGACACTCAGTATCAGGCAGCTGAAGTCCCACATCACATAGCTGATAAGCTAACATCAGCTATACATCAGGGTTTGGTTCTAATGCACTAGACAGCGAGTCAGTTTAGATGGCTTCTGTCTCACATCACATAGCTTATGAGCCAACATCAGCTACAGCATAGTCTGGTCTACGGCAGCAGCTAACTATTAGTAACAGGCAGCTGCAGTCCCATAGCACTAGCTGACAAGCCAACATCAGCTGCATCATGATCCACATATATGGGTGACACCCCATCGCACATCGGAAACAGCGCTCAGGTATCTGCGGTCTCGTTGCTTCGGTGGAGCTCTCAACAATGCATACAGCGAAGACCCGCTATGTCTGCCACTGTGGGACGAACAATACGAACTGCAGTTGCAGCACTTACGCTGGTGGCGCCCCCACCAGAGCTCGTGGAGCATGGGACTCCAAATTGCGTCATGTCCGGAGAGGACACCATAACCCATCGAAATGGAGCTCCCGTGTCTGGTCTCTCTGCGGTGGAGCTCCCAACCACACCTCACATACTAGATGTACCCCTTTCTAACATTATGGCGGAACACCAATGCTAGTCATTGTCAGACCCAGTCTCTTGGGCATGGTATGTGGATCACTCACAAAGCATACCATTACAGTTATGTACACGGGATAGAGGCACACACAGGCTGGCCTTATCAACGCCACCACAGAGTATTACATCACATTAAATATGTGGCCCACACACACACCGTCAAGCAGGACGGTGCTCCTCCTGGCTTGAGTCGCACCCCAAACTGCCTGGCAAACCCACACAGCCCAGTCAGGTGGGGCTCCCACTTCATTTGAGTCGAACTTTACCACGAGATCACACAGGTGCAGCCGGGACATGTAGTCCACCGATCTAGCTTTGAGTAATCCTCAACGAGGATGGCACACAACGCCTTGGTTATTGGTGCCGGTCAGTAATGGCAGTGCGAACTTGCTGTCTTAATGCCCTCTAAATAGGAAAATGTGGTCCACTGTCTTAAGCCGTCACATGATAAAGGGCACTGCATACCAGATACAGTGTGCTACATGACCATGCAACCATCCCTAGGGATAGCTGACCCTGCCTGTCATGTCCTGTTAGGTCAGTCACTCGGGTATGATAAGTAATACACCCCTTAGCATTCAAGCTCAAAGGCGTACTGGTGCTGCCTCAGAGCCTACAACTGCCCTAACTTGAGCAACAGGACACCTGTGTGGCTCAACACCCGACATCAGCTAGTGCTCCCACATAGGTTTGAGTCACACTAATTGGGTTGCACACACACAGCAATGCGAGGTGATGCTCACTACTAGGTTTGAGCTACAATGCCTGGGTGGCCCACTCACACAAACAGATCAGGTCGTGCTCCCACTTAGGTGTGATTCACACGATGTGACACACCCACACAGACAAGTCAGGTGGTGCTCCCACCTAGGTCCAGTTCAAATACACTACCGTGTGGCACACCCACACAGACAAGTCAGGTGGTGCTCACACCTAGGGCAGTTCAAATACCATGCCGCATGGCACACCCACGCAGACAAGTCAGGTGGTGCTCCCACCTAGGTTCAGTTCAAATACCCTACCGTGTGCCACACACACACACATACAAGTCAGGTGGTGCTCCCACCTAGGTTCAGTTGATATACCCCACCGGGTGGTGCTCCAACCTAGGTTCAGTTCAAATGCCCTACCTGGTGGCACACCTACACAGACAAGTCGGGTGGTGCTCCCAACTAGGTTCAGTTCAAATGCCTTACCGTGTGGCACCCCTAAACAGACAAGTTACGTTGTGCTCCCATCTAGATGCAGTTCAAATAACCCACTGGGTGGCACACACACACAGACAAGTCAGGTGGTGCTCCCACCTAGGTTCAGTTCAAATACCCAACCGTGTGGCACACCCACACAGACAAGTCAGTTGGTGCTTCCACCTAGGTTCAGTCAAATACCTCACCGCGTGGCACACCTAAACAGACAAGTTACGTGGTGCCACTGTGAAAAAAGTTGTTAAAAACAAGCCCCCTTTCCCGGCTAAAATAGGTGATTAGCATCCATTTAGCAGCAATGGTGCTAAACAATTGTTTTTATTTACAGTGGTGGTGCTCCCACCTAGGTTCAGTTCAAATACCCTACTGTGTGGCACACCCACACAGACTGGTCAGGTGGTGCTCCCACCTAGGTTCAGTTCTAATACCCTACTGGGTGGCACACCCACACAGACAAGTCAGGTGGTGCTCCCACCTAGGTTCAGTTCAAATACCTTACCGGGTGGCACACCTAAACAGACAAGTTACGTGGTGCCACTGTGAAAAATATGTCAAAAACAAGCACCCTTTCCCGGCTTATTTAAAACAGATGTCACAAACAAGCACCCTTTCACGGCTAAAATAGGTGATTAGCATCCATTTAGCAGCAATGGTGCTAAACAAATTTTTTTACAGCGGTGGTGCTCCCACCTAGGTTCAGTTCAAATACCCTATTGTGTGGCACACCCACACAGACTGGTCAGGTGGTGCTCCCACCTAGGTTCAGTTCAAATACCCTACCGTGTGGCACACCCACACAGACATGCCAGGTGGTGCTCCCACCTAGGTGCAGTTCAAATACCAGTACTGCGTGGCACACCCACACAGACACGTCAGGTGGTTCTCCCACCTAGGTTCAGTTCAAATACCCTGTGTGGCACCCCCACACAGACAAGTCAGGTGGTGCTCCCACCTAGGTTCAGTTCATATACCCTACTGTGTGGCACACCCACACAGACTGGTCAGGTGGTGCTCCCACCTAGGTTCAGTTCAAATACCCTACTGTGTGGCACACCCACACAGACTGGTCAGGTGGTGCTCCCACCTAGGTTCAGTTCAAATACCCTACTGTGTGGCACACCCACACAGACAAGTCAGGTGGTGCTCCCACCTAGGTTCAGTTCAAATACCCTACTGTGTGGCACACCCACACAGACTGGTCAGGTGGTGCTCCCACCTAGGTTCAGTTCAAATACCCTACTGTGTGGCACACCCACACAGACAAGTCAGGTGGTGCTCCCACCTAGGTTCAGTTCAAATACCTACTGTGTGGCACACCCACACAGACATGCCAGGTGGTGCTCCCACCTAGGTGCAGTTCAAATACCCTACTGCGTGGCACACCCACACAGACACGTCAGGTGGTTCTCCCACCTAGGTTCAGTTCAAATACCCTACTGTGAGGCACACCCACACAGACAAGTCGGGTGGTGCTTCCACATAGGTTCAGTTAAAATACCCTACCGTGTGGCACATCCGCACAGACAAGTGAGTGCCCAATTTAATAAAGTTCTATTCTACTCCTTTACCCTCGGTAAATAATTCCCATATGTAGAGGCTATACACAGGATTCAATGGAAGTCATTGAACTTAACATCACGCGCTGCATATAAATTCCAGCGTTAATTCGGTAAAGCCTCTACACGCGGGACGTTTATTTTGTTCCTTTATGAAACAGACGTTTATGAAATTGGGCACAGGTGGTGCTCCCACCTAGGTTCAGTTCAAATACCCTACCATGTGGCACACCCACACAGACAAGACAGGTGGTGCTCCCACCTAGGTGCAGTTCTAATACCCTACTGTGTGGCACACCCACACAAACACGGCAGGTGGTGCTCCCACCTAAGTTCAGTTCAAATACCCTACTATGTGGCACACCCACACAGACAAGTCAGGTGGTGCTCCCATCTAGGTTCAGTTCAAATACCCTACCGTGTGGCACACCCACACAGAGAAGTCAGGGGATGCTCCCACCTAGGTTCAGTTCGAATACCCTACCGTGTGGCACACCCACACAGACAAGTCAGATGGTGCTCCCACCTAGGTTCAGTTCAAATACCCTACCGTGTGGCACACCCACACAGAGAAGTCAGGGGGTGTCCCCACCTAGGTTTCAGTTCAAATACCCTACCGTGTGGAACACCTAAACAGACAAGTTACGTGGTGCTCCCACCTAGGTGCAGTTCAAATACCCTACCGCGTGGCACAACCACACAGACAAGTCAGGTGGTGTTGTTATTGGGTTTTAGGGCGCTTCAACCCAGAGGAGGATTATATAGCGCCCACAAGTCAGGTGGTGCTCACACCTAGGTGCAGTTCTAATACCCTACTGTGTGGCACACCCACACAGACAAGTTAGGTGATGCTACCACCTAGGTTCAGTTAAAATACCATGCCGTGTGACACACCCACACAGACTGGTCAGGTGGTGCTCCCACCTAGGTTCAGCTCAAATACCCTACCGTGTGGCACAACCACACAGACAATTCAGGTGGTGCTCCCACCTAGGTTCAGTTCAAATACCCTACCTTGTAGCAAATACACAGACTGGTCGGGTGGTGCCCCCACCTAGGCTTCAGTCCAATTACCCTACCATGTGGCACACCCACAAGACTGGTCCGGTGACCACCGGACCAACATAGGTGGGAGCACCAGTGCTCCCACCTAGGCTTGAGTCAAACTAACTGTGGCACACCCACAGACAGGTCATGTGGTGCTCACATCTATATTGGAGTTAAACTGGCTGAAAGTGGTAACGGCCTGTGACAAGATCGTGCGACCGTGAGGGACACAACATAACACACTGCAACATATGAAATCGTACGCCACAACGGCCACAGCGTGAGCAAACCCGGCTACGAGGCGGAACACAGCAGAGATGTGCGGAGATGTGCGGAGATGTGCGGAACGCGTGCGGAGATGTGCGGAGATGTGCGGAACGCGTGCGGAGATGTGCTGAGCGCGTGCGGAGATGTGTACAGATGTGCGGAGCGCGTGGGGAGATGTGCGGAGCGCGTGCGGAGATGTGCGGAGCGCGTGCGGAGATGTGAGGAGATGTGCGGAGATGTGCGGAGATGTGCGGAGCGCGTGCGGACATGTGCGGAGATGTGCGGAGATGTGCGGAGAGGTGCGGAGCGCGTGCGGAGATGTGCGGAGCTGTGCGGAGATGTGCGGAGCGCGTGCGGAAATGTGCGGAGATGTGCGCAGCGCGCGCGGAGATGTGCGGAGATGTGCGGAGATGTGCGGAGATGTGCGGTGATGTGCGGTGCGCGTGCAGAGATGTGCGGAGATGTGCTGAGCGCGTGCGGAGATGTGCGGAGATGTGCCGAGATGTGCGGAGCGCGTGCGGATATGTGCGGAGATGTGCGGAGCGCGTGTGGAGATGTGCAGAGATGTGCGGAGCGCGTGCGGCCATATGCGGAGATGTGCGGAGCGCGTGCGGAGATGTGCGGAGATGTGCGGAGCGCGTGCGGAAATGTGCGGAGATGTGCGGAGCGCATGCGGAATATGCGCGAGATAAAGTGCGGAGATGTGCGGAGATGTGCGTGCGGCGGATGTGGTGAGCGCGTGCGGAGATGTGCGGAGATGTCCGGAGCGCGTGCGGAGATGTGCAGAGATGTGCGGAGCACGTGCGGAGATGTGCGGAGCGCGTGCGGAGATGTGCGGAGATGTGCGGAGATGTGCGGAGATGTGCGGAGATGTGCGGAGATGTGCGAAGATGTACGGAGCGCGTGCGGAGACGTGCGGAGATGTGCGGAGATGGAGTGCGGATATGTGCGCGAAGATGTGCGAAGATGCGGAGATGTGCGGAACGCGTGGAGATGTGCGGAGCGCGTGCGGAGATGTGCGGAGCGTGCGGAAATGTGGAGATGTGGAGCGCGTGCGTAGATGTTCGGAGCGCGTGCGGAGATGTGCGGAGATGTGCGGAGCGCGTGCGGAGATGTGCGTAGATGTGCGGAGCGCGTGCGGAGATGTGCGGATGCGGAGCGCGTGCGGAGATGTGTGAGATGTGAGATGTGCGGAGCGCGTGCGGAATGTGCGGAGATGTGCGGAGATGTGCGGAGCGTGTGCGGAGATGTGCGGAGATGCGAGCGCGTGCGTAGATGTGCGGAGCGAGTGCCGGTGCGGAGATGTGCCGATCGCGTGCGGGGTGGAGATGTGGAGCGCGTGCAGAAATGTGCGGAGATGTGCGGAGCGCGTGCGGAGATGTGCGGAGATGTGGGGAGCGCGTGTGCGGAGATGTGCGGAGATGTGAGATGTGCGGAGATGCGGAGATGTGCGGAGCGCGTGCAAAAGCGGAGATGCGCGGAGATGTGCGGAGATGTGGAGATGCGGAGATGTGCGGAGATGCGGAGCGCGAGATGTGCGGAGATGTGCGGAGCGCGTGCGAGATGTGCGGAGATGGGAGCGCGTGGAGATGTGCGGAGATGTGCGATGTGGAGATGTGCGGAGCGCGTGCGGAGATGTGCGGAGATGTGCGAGCGCGATGTGCGGCGGAGTGCGGAGATGTGCGGAGCGCGTGCGGAGATGTGCGGAGATGTGCGGAGCGTGAGATGTGAGATGTGCGGAGCGCGTGCGGAGATGTGCGGAGATGTGCGGAGCGCGTGTGGAGATGCGGAGATGTGCGGAGCGTGCGGGAGATGTGCGGAGATGCGATGTGCAAGAGATGTGCGTGGAGATGTGCGGAAAGGGTGGAGTAGGTGAGATGTGCGGAGCGCGTGCGGAGATGTGCGGAGATTTGCGGAGCGCGTGCGGAGATGTGCGGAGATGTGCGGAGCGCGTGTGGAGATGTGCGGAGCGCGTGCGGAGATGTGCGGAGATGTGCGGAGCGCGTGCGGAGATGTGGAGATGTGCGGAGATGCGGAGATGTGCGGAGCGCGTGCGGAGATGTGGGAGATGTGCGGAGCGCGTGCGGAGATGTGTGAGAGATGCGTGAGCACGTGGAGAGATGTGCGGAGCACGTGCGGATGTACGGAGATGTGCGGAGATGTGCGAGCGTGCGGAGATGTGCGAGATGTGCGTGGAAATGTGCGGAGATGTGCGGATATGTGCGGAGATGTGCGGTACGGAGCGCGTGCGGAGATGTGCGGAGATGTGCGGAGATGTGAGCGCGTGCTGAGATGTGCGGAGATGTGCGCGCGTGCGGAGATGTGCGGAGCGCGTGGAGATGTGCGGAGATGCGGAGCGCGTGAGTGCGGAGATGTGGAGCGCGTGCGGAGATGTGAGGAGATGTGCGGATATGTGCGGAGATGTGCGGAGCGCGTGCGGAGATGTGCGGAGATGTGCGGAGCGCGTGCGGAGATGTGCGGATATGTGCGGAGCGCGTGCGGAGATGTGCGGAGATGTGCGGAGCGCGTGCGGAGATGTGCGGAGGTGTGCGGAGATGTGTGGAGCGCGTGCGGAAATGTGCGGAGATATGCGGAGCGCGTGCGGAGATGTGCGGAGCGCGTGCGGAGATGTGCGGAGCGTGTGCGGAGATGTGCGGATATGTGCGGAGCGCGTGCGGAGATGTGCAGAGCGCGTGCGGAAATGTGCGGAGTTGTGCAGAGATGTGCGGAGATGTGCGGAGGAGATGTGCGGAGATGTGCGGAGCGCGTGCGGAGATGTGCGGAGATGTGCGGAGATGTGCGGAGATGTGCGGATGTGGGCGCGTGAGAAGTGCGGAGATGCGGAGCGCGTGAGGTGAGATGCGAGTGCGGAGATGTGCGGAGATGTGCGGAGCGCGTGCGGAGATGTGCGGAGATGTGCGGAGCGCGTGCGGAGATGTGCGGAGATGTGCGGAGCGCGTGCGGAGATGTGCGGAAATGTGCGGAGCTCGTGCGGAGATGTTCAGAGATGTGCGGAGCGCGTGCGGAGATGTGCGGAGGTGTGCGGGATGTGCGGAGCGTGTGCGTAAATGTGCGGAGATGTGCGGAGCGCGTGCGGAGATGTGCGGAGATGTGCGGAGATGTGCGGAGCGCGTGCGGAGATGTGCGGATATGTGCGGATATGTGCGGAGCGCGTCCGGATATGTGCGGAGATGTGCGGAGATGTGCAGAGCGCGTGCGGAAATGTGCGGAGATATACAGAGATGTGCGGATATGTGCGGATATGAGCGGAGCGTGTGCGGAGATGTGCGGAGATGTGATGTTGGAGTGCGGCGAGATGTGCGGAGATGTGCTGAAAGCGTGCGGAGATGTGAGATGTGCGGAGATGTGGAGACGTGGATATGTGCGGAGCGCGTGGAGATGTGCAGGGCGCGTGGAGATGTGCGGAGATGTGCGGAGCGCATGCGGATCTCCGCACATCTCCGCACATCTCCGCACGCGCTCGCACATCTCCGCACATCTCTGCACGCGCTCCGCACATCACCGCACATCTCCGCACATCTCCGCACATCTCCGCACGCGCTCCGCACATCTCCGCACATCTCCGCACGCGCTCCGCACATCTCCGCACATCTCCGCACATGTCCGCACGCGCTCCGCACATCTCCGCACATCTCCGCACGCGCCCGCACATATCCGCACATCTCAGCACATGTCCGCACGCACCGCATCTCCGCACATCTCCGCACGCGCTCCGCACATCTCCGCACATCTCCGCACGCGCTCCGCACATCTCCGCACATATCCGCACGCGCTCCGCACATCTCCGCATATCTCCGCACATCTTCGCACGCGCTCCGCAGATCTCCGCACATCTCCGCACGCGGTCGGCACATCTCCGCACATCTCCGCACGCTCCGCACATCTCCGCACACCTCCGCGCTCCGCACATCTCCGCACATCTCCACATCTCCGCACATCCGCACATCTCCGCACATTTCCGCACGCGCCTGCACATCTCCGCACATCTCCGCACGCGATCCGCACATCTCCGCACATCTCCGCAGATCCGCACATCGCCGCACGCATATCTCCGCACATTTCGCACGCTCCACACATCTCACGCACATCTCGCACGCGCTCGCACTTCCACGCTCCGCACATCTCCGCACGCGCCCGCACATCTCCGCATCTCCGCACGCGCACATCTCCGCGCATCTCCGCACGCGGTCGGCACATCTCCGCACATCTCCGCACGCGCTCCGCACATCTCCGCACGCGCTCCGCACATCTCCGCACATTTACGCACACGCTCCGCACACCTCCGCACATCTCCGCACGCGCTCCGCACATCTCTGAACATCTCCGCACGCGCTCCGCACATCTCCGCACATCTCCGCACGCGCTCCGCACATCTCCGCACATCTCCGCACATCTCCGCACGCGCTCCGCACGCGCTCCGCACATCTCCGCACATCTCCGCACGCGCTCCGCACATCTCCGCCCATCTCCGCACGCGCTCCGCACATCTCCGCACATCTCCGCACGCGCTCCGCACATCTCCCCACATCTCCGCACGCGCTCCGCACATCTCCGCACATCTCCGCATATCTCCGCACATCTTCGCACGCACTCCGCAGATCTCCGCACATCTCCGCACGCGGTCCGCACATCTCCGCACATCTCCGCACCCGCTCCGCACATCTCCGCCCATCTCCGCACGCGCTCCGCACATCTCCGCACATCTCCGCACATCTCCGCACATCTCCGCACATTTCCGCACGCGCTCTGCACATCTCCGCACGCGCTCCGCACATCTCCGCACATCTCCGCACGCGCTCCGCACATCTCCGCACGCGCTCCGCATATCTCCGCACATTTCCGTACGCGCTCCACACATCTCCGCACATATCCGCACATATCCGCACATATCCGCACATATCCGCACGCGCTCCGCATATCTCCGCATTTCTCTGCACATCTCCGCACGCGCTCCGCACATCTCCGCACATCTCCGCACGCGCTCCGCACATCTCCGCACGCGCTCCGCACATCTCCGCACGCGCTCCGCACATCTCCGCACATCTCCGCACGCGCTCCGCACATCACCGCACATCTCCGCACGCGCTCCGCACATCTCCGCACATCTCCGCACATCTCCGCACATTTCCGCACGCGCTCCGCACATCTCCGCACGCGCTCCGCACATCTCCGCACATCTCCGCACGCGCTCCGCACATCTCAGCACATTCCGCACGCGCTCCGCACATCTTCGCACATCTCCGCACGCGCTCCGCACATCTCCGCACATCTCCGCACGCGCTCCGCACATCTCCGCACATCTCCGCACGCGCTCCGCACATCTCCGCATGCGCTCCGCACATCTCCGCACATCTCCGCACGCGCTCCGCACATCTCCGCACATCTCCGCACGCGCTCCGCACATCTATCCGCACGCGCTCCGCACATCTCCGCACATCTCCGCACGCGCTCCGCACATCTCCGCACATCTCCGCACGCGCTCCGCACATCTCCGCACATCTCCGCACGCGCTCCGCACATCTCCGCACATCTCGCACATCTCCGCACGCGCTCCGCACATCTCCGCACATCTCCGCACGCGCTCCGCACATCTCCGCACATCTCCGCACGCGCTCCGCACATCTACGTACGCGCTCCGCACATCTCCGCACATTTCCGCACACGCTCCGCACATCTCCGCACAGCTCCGCACATCTCCGCACGCGCTCCGCACATCTCCGCACATCTCCGCACATGTCCGCACGCGCATCGCACATCCCCACACATCTCCGCACGCGCTCCGCACATCTCCGCACATCTCCGCACGCGCTCCGCACAGCTCCGCACGTGCTCCGCACATCTCTGCACATCTCCGCACGCATTCCGCACATCTTCGCACATATCCGCACGCGCTCCGCACATCTCCGCACATTTCCGCACGCGCTCCGCACATCTCCCCAAATATCCGCACGCGCTCCGCACATCTCCGCACATATCCGCACGCGCTCCGCACATCTCCGCATATCTCCGCACGCGCTCCGCACATCTCCGCACATCTCCGCACATGTCCGCACGCGCACCGCACATCTCCACACATCTCCGCACGCGCGCCGCACATCTCCGCACATCTCCGCACATCTCCGCACGCGCTCCGCACATCTCTGCACATCTCCGCACGCATTCCGCACATATTCTCACATATCCGCACGCGCTCCGCACATCTCCGCACATTTCCGCACGCGCTCCGCACATCTCCGCAAATCTCCGCACGCGCTCCGCACATCTCCGCACTCCGCACGCGCTCCGCACATCTCCGCACATCTCCGCACATCTCCGCACATCTCCGCACGCGCTCCGCACATCTACGCACGCGCTCCGCACATCTCCGCACATTTCCGCACACGCTCCGCACATCTCCGCACATCTCCGCACGCGCACCGCACATTCTCCGCACGCGCTCCGCACATCTCCGCACATCTCCGCACGCGCTCCGCACATCTCGCACATCTCCGCACGCGCTCCGCATCTCCGCACATCTCCGCACGCGCCCGAACATCTCCGCACATCTCCGCACGCGCTCCGCACATCTCCGCACAGCTCCGCACATCTCCGCACGCGCTCCGCACATCTCCGCACATCTCCGCACATCTCCGCACATCTCCGCACGCGCTCCGCACATCTCCGCACATCTCCGCACATCTCCGCACATCTCCGCACGCGCTCCGCACATCTCCGCACATCTCCGCACATCTCCGCACATCTCCGCACATCTCCGCACGCGCTCCGCACATCTCCGCACATCTCCGCACGCGCTCCGCACATCTCCGCACATCTCCGCACGCGCTCCGCACATCTCCGCACGCGATCCGCACATCTCCGCACATCTCTGCACATCTCCGCACGCGCTCCGCACATCTTCGCACATCTCCGCACGCGCTCCGCACATCTCCGCACATTTCCGCACGCGCTCCGCACATCTCCGCACATCTCCGCACGCGCTCCGCACATCTCCGCACATATGGCCGCACGCGCCTGCACATCTCCGCACATCTCCGCACGCAGTCAGCTCCGCCTATCTCCGCACATCTCCGCACACCTCCGCATCTCCGCACGCGCTCCGCACATCTCGGCACA